>PVIU01007644.1:0-90151 GCA_004026605.1 Ondatra zibethicus | reverse complement strand
GTCCTAACTTCCTTACTCATCTTCTCCCACCTTCTGCTCTTCAACTGCACCTTGGGAGCTCAATCCATTGCTCTGATGTGAATGTGGGTCTCTGTCTCTATCTCCATCCATCGGATGAAATTTCTATAATGGTGATCAAGATATTCATCAATGTGACTATGGGACAAGGCTAGTTCCAGCACCCTCTCCTCTGCTGCCCCAATACCTAGCTGGGGACATGCCCGTGGACACCTGGGATCCCCTCCAGGGCCAAGCATCTTAACCCTAAAATGACTCCCTTAATGTAGATATCTTATTCCCTTCCCCAATGTCCACCTTTCCTCCATCTTCACCCTCCCACTCCCCCAAATTCTCCCCAGTCCTTCTCCCTTCTCCTTCCCCCTCTCCCCCTTCCCCTACTCCCCTACCTCCCACCTCTATTCCCGCCCCCGGGCTTCCAACTTTTGCCTGATGATCTTGTTTGCTTCCAACTTCCAGGAGGATCTGTATATGCTTTCTTTGGGTTCACCTTGCTAGTCGGCTTCCCTGGGCTTGTGAGCTAAGTGCTTAGTGTCCTTTATTTTATGGCTAGGGTCCACTAATGAGTGAGTACATACCATAATCATCTTTCTGGGTTTGGGTTACCTCACTCAGGATAGCGTTTTCTATTTCCATCCATTTGCATGCAAAATTCAAGATGTCATTTTTTTTTTACCGCTGAGTAGTATTCTAATGAGTATATAATCCACACTTTCTTGATCCATTCTTCCATTGAGGGGCACCGGTGAAACAATTCTAAAGAAATTATTTCAATTATTTTTATCAATAAATACATGAGATAAATAATTTGCTGCTATTGATGAAATTATTAAATCTCATCTTTATGAAATGCTAAAAGATCTTGCAAAATAATTATTTTAAGTATAGTATCATATAAGGATGAAGAAATGTAAGAAATGCAAGTGCAATGGGCAGTACATAGAAGAGCAACAAATATTTCAGGACAAAAAATACACTCCTGAGAGATAAATGTATGAGTGTATCTGAAGAATGAAGTGGGAGCAGATGTGTGAAAATGTTAACTGGAAGCTCCCAGCTAAGGAGTAAAAATACCTGTGGGGCAGGCAGGTGAAATACATGAAAACCTAAATGAAGACGAAACAGTATAAAGGCTAAAGTATCAGGATACAGAACAGGGGAGCAGAGTCCCAGCCCAGAATCCAAAGGCATGATAAGGATTCAAAACTATAGATGGTCTTATGGCTGCCTTAGTAACAGTTATGCCTGTGATCTGAGACAAAAATTTTCATTATGAACACTGAATGAATCATATACAAAATTTAAGACTACTCCAGCAACAATTGGGAGTGAACACAGAGACTTACAGAAAAAAACATTATGTAGAGGGAAAAATCTAAATTGGAGGGCTCCATGGGTCTACACCTCGGAGATTAGGGAACCCTGGGGAAGAGGGCAAGGCAAGACTGTATGAATTAGAGGGGATAGAGGACACCAGGAGAACATGGCCTATCAAACCAGCTAATCAGGGTTTACATGGGCTCTCAGAGACAGAACAAGAAAGCACCGGGCCTGCATGGATTTGCACTAGTTCCTCTGTATATATGTTATAACCGTTAGCTTGGTGTTTTTGTGGGACTCCTAACAGTTGGAGCAGTTTTGCCTACTCTTGAGACTATTTTCCTCCTATTGGTTTAGCTTGTCCAACCTCAATATGAGGTTTTTTCTTTTCTTATTGTGTCTTGTCTTGTCCTGTTTGGCTGTTGTCTCTAGAAGGACTGATCTTTTCTGAAGAGGAAACTGAGCAGAAGCAGATCTGGGGGAGATGGAGATGAGGTTAGCTAGGAGGAATGGAGGGAGGAAAACTGTGGTTCGGATGTATGGTATGAGAAAAGAATCTATTTTCAATAAAAAGAGAAGGAAGTAGGAAGTGATAGATATTGTATGGGAAAAGCAGAATAATATGTGTGTGCATCTTTATATATACATATACAAAATCATAAAAGAAGCATAGAAAATAAAGTTCTGTATATTTAAAAAACAGTTCTAAAGCTGATAGAGAACTTTACAAGCTGTTTTGCAGATCAACAAAAATGAAGTATAACAATTCAAATAATGAGTTTCCTAGCTGTCATTAATGGTCCCTGATTACTAAACACCTAGAGAAATAATTAGCAGATCATGTATGATAACACCAAAGGACAGATGGCACACATGGCAGTTTTCCATTGGGCCAATCATACAAGCAGTGATGAGAATGTAGGATCATTACAGTGGTATGTTTAAAACATGATAGAGTTTCACACTAATTATGAAGAACTAATTGGTGTCATATTTGCTATAAAGATCTTGCCTCAGAGAGGACATGTCACCTGTACATACTTTTTGTTTTGGCAGGCCAGATAGACTAGGGATAGAAGTTGAACTGGAGATAACTAGTCTCCACGCCCCTCCCCCCCCACACACACACATGCTGTCAGATTCTGCCTAACACATCTCCTTTGTGCTGGGCTCAGATGACAAACACTCAGTTCCTTAATTAGCTAGGATAAAGACATTATATCTGATTTCATAGGAAAGTATGTGGGTCTTTATGAAACCCTAAGAATATGAATCAGATAACTAATCTAGAGGAAAACAGGAAACTGCTTAGGACTGGCATAGGGGAAAGAATAGCACTGAGGAAGCTTTGCAGTGAGCTTAGCCACATGGCAGAATGGATGCTTTTCCCACAGAGGGGCTTCGAGAGCGGTCTTCTAACCTCCTACTCTGTGCAGGGCTATGTGCATCTCAGGCTACTTGACAATAAACTGATCTCAGGACTCTGATTCCCAAGTAGAGAAAAGGAAATGTGCTTTCAAAACTGCCTTTCCTGCTGCTAAAGCTCACTTTTCATTTCCCAGTAAGAAACAACATGCAAACGCTGACGCGCCTGGCATTAGCTTTGTCATTTTATTTCAATGATTCAGTTTACCCTAGTATTTTTCAAGTTAGTTGAAGAGTACACTGGGCATATCACTGCTCAAAGCATGATGAAATTAGGGAGGTATGCTCTTATCCTAGAATCTGTAAAAGCAAAGCTCATGGAAACAGAAAAGGAACTTGTTAAATGATGTTTGGAGACAGGGCACAAGTTCAACCAATGCACATAAAGATTAGAACTTACGCAAGAAAGGTAAGACAGCTCACTGTGTTACCAGTGGCTCTGCTGGGCAATGATTGTGTTTCTGTATGTCATTGCAATGGGATTTTCCCATTCTTGGCTGTAAGTAACAAAGGGAAATCTTAGAATGCTTGGGAGAAATGCTTACTCACACTCAGTAATTTGTCCAGTGCATCTACACAGGAAACTGTCCCTCAAAGAAACCCACCGAAGTGGGAAAAAAGGGGGAGTTGGGTAGATCCCTGACTCCTTCTAATCTCGAGCCTAGCATTGGCAACAGTTTTCCCTAGGAAGTAAGTCTTTTAAACCTATAAGGTATGCCCTCTGATCCCCCAAGAACCAATTAATGATGCCAAGCCACATTCCCAAGGAATTCTCTCAGAGTTCAACCTGACACTTAAGTTTAGGGTGCAGGAACTAAGGTGGTTATAGGAAACCAGGAGACAAGTTCTGGCATAGAAAAAAAACGAGGTGGACAAAGAGCAAAATTTTGTGTTGATCAATGTGGATTCTTTGAGTTACCACATCATATGCCCTTCAAGACTCCTGCTATTATTCTACAGTATGAGAATATTTTTATTGATATATTTTTTTCTGAGTGAACAAATACCTTACTTAACTTTCAAACTTGGAAAACCCCATTGCAATCACATACAGCACCACAATCAATATTACACTTTGTAGTCAACTTCTGGAGGCCTGAGGGGATGAGAGACTAGCAAAAGGCTTCAGTGTCTGTGCCAAGATGGCATGAAACTTCAATTAGCATTTATTTATGCTCCTCTTCCACCTCCTCTGGATCCTTGTTCTTTGTAGGCAGCACTTTGGGGTCACCGCAGTGTGAAGGAAAGTGATCTAAGAGCTGTGTGGCACTCCTTGTGCCTTATGTGAGCCATCAACAGACTGTTCTAGCCTTCCCTCAGAATCTGTTTCTGCATGATGAGGCACAGGTTCTCACCACGGATTCTCTTTGTTAATAACAGTATATCCTTGATGTAATACTACATGGGACAATGTATTAATGAGCAAACATTTTATAAGAAGACCCTATATTTGAAGAATGACTTTAATTCTCGAAAACGAAATATAGCCGTGGACTTTAAAGCCATCACGTCAACAGCTTTACATCTGCTGAGAAATATTTGTAAGGTCTGCTGTTTCCTAATTAAGAACTGTATAGTGACCATAGTATTGAAGTTGTCTCAGTCATGTGGTCACGTGGAAAATACATTCGGACCTACTCAAGTCCTATATCAAGTGCACTTATACATAACAAGGGGTCTTCTACTGAGTACACACAGTGTAATGACTTATTATGAGTTCATGATGAAGAGCTTACATCATACAGTCATAGAATGGTCTATGATCATGTGCTTAATCTCTTCAAGCACTTTAGGTGTTGCCTATGACTGACAATATCTCTGTTCTAAACACTGCAAGTCTGCCATAAGACTTTCTTGTTAGGACATTCTAAAATTTTCATAACATCCTTATCTACCTTCTAGAACATATTTTTCAATAGGCATAGTACCTGTTAAATAAACAGCTCCCAGTGATACCCAATGAAGTGTCAAACTGTTCTGCACTGCTTTTAAAACCTAATATGGTCCATTAATAGGAATATAGAGTACAACATACAAACTTATTCTATGGAGAAAACTGCTGAATGCTCAAAAAGTCAGTATACGTTTTAAAAGCTCGTGAGAATTCTCTTTCTGTAATTCTCAGGAAATCTGTTATTTTAATGTTAACTATTTGATTTGAGGTATTGGCATAGCAGTATGAATAAAATAAAATAAAAAATGACATGAGCCATGTACAAGGCAGGAGTTTTACTGGATCTCAGTTACTCACTTGATCCTTTTAAAGCAAGATGTCTGTATAAGTGGACTGTCTTGAGGACCTCAAACCAGGGGTTAATGCTATCTTGGAATTCTCATCAGCCTCTCTTTGAACAGAATTTACAACATGTACTGTGTTATGCTGTTGTAAGGAGGGGATGTTTGTTTGTCCTGGCCACCCGGCCAGCTTACACCTGAAATAACCACACAGAAATTGTATTAATCAAATTGCTGCTTGGCCCATTTGCTCCAGTCTCCCATTGACTAACTCTTATATCTTGATTTAACCCATTTCTATCAATCTGTATATTGCCACGTGGCAGTGACTCTTGACTCTGCTTTCTTCCTCCCAGCATTCAGGTCTGTTTTCTCTACCTACCTAAGTTCTGCCCTATCAAAATGTTAAGACAGTTTCCTTATTCATTAACCAATCAAAGCAACACACAAATAGAAGGAACTCCTACATCATTTCCCCTTTTCTGTTTAAACAAAAAGGAAGGCTTTAACATAGCAAAGTCACCAACTAAAAAGCTAGTTTTATTATATTAAGTTGTTTACAGACCATGGGCAAAATAGAAGAGAAACAATGATGGCCTTAAATGTTCAGTTAAATATTCTCTTTCCTAAGGAACAAGCCATGGTAAATGTGGGAGGGACACATGAAATCACGTAAGGTTCTGATGAAAAAATAGCATGCTGGAGATTAAAATCAGTAAATGTACATCCATAGCACTCTTCTACAGTATCAGCCTATAGGTTGCAACTCATTTGGAAGGACCTAATGACTCTTTCACAGGGGTTGCATATCAGATATCCTGCACATCTACTTAGTTATAATTTATAATGCTAGCAAAATTACATTTATGAAGTAGCAATTAAGCAATTTTATAGTTGTGGGTCACTACAGCATGAGGAACTGTATTAAAGAGTTGCAGCATTTGAAAAGTTGAGAACCAGTGCTCTATACAGTTATCTTTGTTTCCAACAATGTCTTAAGAAAAGTAATCCTGGGCTTCAAAAATTGGTCCACTAAGTCAGAAAGACCAGCTTAAGGAATGCAGATTTTAGAGATTCGTACATTGGTCTGCCTTTCTTCAGTAAGGATTGACTGATCTTCTAAATCTGAATAGAGTCTATAATACCAGAGAGACAAGTAATCTTTGATGTGTTGTATGGAGTAGTGGAATTCAGAAGCCAACTAGGAATTCTACCTTTGCTCTTTGTGAATAGAAAGATATCTCTCAGAGAATCAACAATAGTCTTTTAGGAACATTTATGTCAAAAGGCAATAAAGATATTTGTTTTGGGCTCTTGCCATTTATTAAAGAAATAATTACTTCACCATATACAATGCTGTATAATTTCCAGAAAGCCATATAAAACACATCAGTCAATGGATAAAGAAAGATGAGTCTTATTTTTTCCCCTTTATGTATATCAGGCTTGGAAAGATACATACTGATGGGAGTCCAAAGGTTGTAATTTCTGGTTAAAGACTCTGATATAAAATTGTGAAACCACTATGACACAATATGCCCATTTCATTTTTCAAAAACCAACAGAAGACTTTTGTAATTTCATCCAATATAACCACAAGTGGCCATTACTCTCATTTTCAGAGAATGAACAAAGACTCATGTGGGCAGACAGCCTGCCAAAATAAACTTGAAACCTAGTGTAGTGGAAACTCTCAGGAATCTATGAGGGTGATCTTAGCTAAGACCCATAGCAATGGTTTATACAGAACCTGAACTATCCATATTCTGTAACAGGCAAGACTTCTAGTGGAGGGATTGGAACCCAAACCTGGCCACATAGCCTTAGACCTACAATTTGTCCTGCTTACAAGAAATAATGGGGTAAAGGTGGGGTAGAAATTATTGGAATGGCCAAACAATAACTGGTCCATCTTGAGATTCATACCAGGAGAGAGAGCCCATCTCTGTCACTGCCTAGAGGATCAGTACCCAGACTCTGGACAGCCCAGAGAGCTAGGATGGAACCAAACTTGACTGGCAAAAAAGGTGGTGAAATGATTCCTAATGATAGTCCGCTATACTCATAAATTTTTGCCTAGCCCAGTTGCTATCTGAGAAGTTTCACCAAGCAGCATATGGAAACAGGGGCAGAGATCCACAGCCAACCATTATGAAGATCTCATGGAAGGCTTGATGAGGAGAGGAAGGATTGTAAGAGCCAGATGGGCCAAGGACACCACAGGAAAACCACATAGTCAGCTAACCTGGGTGATGTGGGAATTTCCTTCTGTATGCTATGAATATGTTTTATTGCCATTGGTTAATAAATAAGCTACTTTTGGCCAATGACTTAACAGAATATAACCAGGCTGAAAGAAATATATATAGAGGGAAAGTAGGCAGAGTCAATGAGAAGCCATGTAGCCATCACAGGAGACAGATGCTGGATGCCAGATGGAACCTTACCACAACACGTGGCAATACACAGATTAATAGAAATGGGTCAATTTAAGATATAAGAGCTAGCTATAAATATGTATAAGCTAATAGGCCAAGCAGTATTTTGATTAATAGTTTCTATGTGGTTGTTTTGGGTCTGGGTGGCCGGGAAAGAAGGATCAGTCACCAACTACATCTGGACTCATGGGGGCTCACAGATACAGAAACACCAACCAGAGAGTTTGCATGTCCCTCTGTACATATGTTACAAAGGTGTAGCTTGGTCTTCTTGTGAGTCTCCTAATAGTGGGATCAGGGGTATCTCTGACTCTTTTTCCTGCTTTTGTGACCCATTCTTCCTCGTCCAACATCAATAGGAGAGGAGGTACCTAATCTTACTTCAACTTGATATACCATGACTGGTTGACATGCATGCAAGGCTAGCAACTTTCTAAAGAAAGAGAAGGAGTGGATTGGTGGTTGGGGGAAAATGATGTGGGATTCCCCTCTGTATGCTGTGAATATATTTTACCATTGATTAATATAGAAACTTCATTAACCTATGGCAGGACAGAATAGAGGTAGGCAGGAAAACAAAACTCAATGCAGGAAGAAAGAAGGCAGAGTCAGACAGATGCCATGTAGCTACCAAAAAAGAAAATTCCAGAACCTTACTGGTAGGCCACAGACTCATGTTGACACATAGATTACTAGAAATGGGTTAATTTATGATATAAGAGCTAGCTAGGAATGTGCCAGAGCCATCAGCCAAACAGTGTTGTAATTAATGTAATTTCTGTGTGATTATTCAGGTCTGGGTAGACGGGAACGAAAGTGCTGTCTCCACTTACAAATTGGCATCCATCGTGGGGCATGGAACTACATAAAACCTAAAAAAGCTTAAGAAAAAAATGGGTCTTCTAGAGTCCTTAGGGTTTGTGAGAAGAGTCCTATAAATTGCTTTATGGCAACATAAACTCGATGTGCCTGTGGAGCTGGGGCAGTGAGCATGGCTAGTAGAGGAGGTGAACATACCTCTGCCATATTGGACTGGGTGGAGCCAGCAGGCAAAACTGCAGCTTTAATCTTAGCCATGCCTGCTTAGCATTTCCAAAAGAAAAATAAAAACAAACAAACAAAAAAACCTCTCCTGGTCTCCTGGTCAGAAAATGATTACAGATAGATGATAAGACAGATTCAGACGAAAAATAACCTCTGAATGGGTCACAGTGTTGAATAAATGTACATGGTTTAGGAGAGAGAGAAGAAATAGTACAGACAGTCATAGATTAAAGGAGTAAAGATAAGAAAATAAATATTAAAAAGTAATAGGAGAAAAAGCCATGTAAAGATGAAACTACACAGAGAGTCTGGATTATGTATATTATTGTATTTTCTTTAAATTTTTTTTTACTGTGAATGGTCTATGTGCAGAGACACATTTCTTTATATGGACCACTAATCTAAATTAACATATATATTTTAAGGATATCTTGACTTTAAAATTTGAGTTAAGGATATGTTACTTTGGAAAAGAGATTCTGCTTTTGTTTCCACAAAAGATGAAAACTTGTGGATTCCCTCCAGGCTAATGTAGTTTGATGGAACAAGAACCCGCTGAAATGTTTTCATGAACCTTAAAAGTACTTTGCCCAACAAGCAGCAGGAAGTGGTTTAAAGAAAACTACACCCAAATTCCCCAAATGGTTGCTTATAAATATTTGTTTTCATTTAAAGGGGGATATGATATAGAGATGAACACTTTGCCCAACAAGCAGCAGGAAGTGGTTTAAAGAAAACTACACCCAAATTCCCCAAATGGTTGCTTATAAATATTTGTTTTCATTTAAAGGGGGATATGATATAGAGATGAATACTTTGCTTTGGTATGGATCGTGGTCTATTGATACAAATTTAAGGCTTTTTTTTACACTGTGCATATGTATTTCTGCTCTTATTTAAGGTGTTATGTTTGTTCAGCTCATTTAAAATATAATGTATTTATATATTATATATATAATGTTTTTAAAATATAATGTATTATAAATGTATAGTCATCTATAATAATCAAATTTTTAATTGTTATGTTTTCTACATATCAGAGATATATTTCAGTAAGATAGATAATCTTCAACACTTCAAAGACCTACAGAATATGGCGTTTAAAAGATTTTAAGAACTTAGACTTTTCTCAACAGTGTGACATATCTGCTTCTGGCAGCACCAATTACTTCAGAGAGGTTGATAGGCATTGAAGAAACTGGTTATGAATTTGCCTTCAATGTGACAAGACTAGCTATTTGTGTAAGAAACTGTTCTTGCCTGGATTGCTTAACGGTATGCTGTATGAACTGAACATGCAGGATCCACAGAAAAATGACTGTTGAACTTGCCAAAAAAAAGTTGAGACTGTCCTTTAGGGTTCCTGATTCACAGAAGAAACTGCCAGACATTTTGCAGGACACAGACGAAAGTGACCGATAAACTGTCAATATAGGCAAACAGTCTTTCAAATTTCTTGCTTCATGGAAAAGTCTGCTGAATATTATGGGCCTGTAGGATGAAGATGGATGCTCTAACATTGCAGAACTTTGGGTGACTTTCCTGGCAGTGAGGTGTCTCTGTCCATTCTAGAGTTTTACAAGTTGCTTATAATGTACTTCCTATTTACTTAGGTAGTATTATATCCTTTAGGAGTCTTGACGGAGTTGAAGACAAATAGTTATAGTTACAGTTTCTCTTAGTTAGGATAAAAGATAAACTAGATATAAAACAATAGACTCATAAAGAAATATTATAACTGTAATTTTGTTTGATACCTGTTTTGTTATATGTGATTTTACTATGTTAAAGTTAAAGCCTTTCTTTTTATTTAGACAGAAAAGGGGAGATGATGTGGGACTCCCCTCTCTAGCTATGAGTATGTTTTCTTATCATGGGTTGATAAATAAGCTGATTTGGCTTATAGCAGGGCAGAATAGAGTTAGGTGGGAAAATTAAACTAAATGCAGTGAGAAAGAAGGCAGAGTCAGGCAGACACCATGTAGCTGCCAAAGGAGAAAGATGCCAGAACCTTACTGGTAGGCCACAGCCTCATGGTGATACATAGATTAATAGAAATGAGTTAATTTAAGATATAAGAGCTAGTGAGAAATGTGCCTGAGCCATCAACCAAACAGTGTTGTAGTTAATATAGTTTCTGTGTGATTATTTGGGTCTGGGAGCCTGGGAATGAAAGTGCAGTCTCTGTTTCAGTAAGAGGGGGATTGGGGATGCACTGGGAGGAGAGAAGGAGAGAGAGTAAACTGTGATCAGGCTGCAAAAAAAGTTTTAATAGATAATTAATTAATTCAATAAATTATATACAGACAAATACAAGAAAAATAATAAGAACCAATACAAACACTTATCCTTTCTGGTTCCAGAGATCATGACTTTCAACCATGTATGAGTTGTTTCTGAGGTGTTTGAATGTAAGAGATGATACCCAACTTCAGAAAGGAACTTAGGATCCATGGTTTCTTTTTTCTTTTTCTTTTTTTTGGGGGGGGGATCCATGGTTTCTTACTGTTCTTTTAGATTCAGACAAATTATTCATGCTCCAGGAAATATTCCTTTTAGAATAGAAAATATGTGCTACATACAAAAGATAATTGCACAAAGAAGCCTATATCATACATCCAAACACTGACTCTGAAGTAGATGTCCCTCCTATCCTGTGATGAGTTATGTCATTTTGCCCCATTCTTCTTCCATCCAGTCATCAAAGGAAACATGGACAAAAATTAGTATGTAAAGATAGCTCCTTTCAGATTCCCTTTCTAATCTTGAGTGTACATAGTGCATGAGCCATGATGGTTTAGAGAGAAGCTAGAAGGGGAATGTGGTACTGCTCAGCATAGGGCTTCAGCATTGCTTACAACCAGACTGTTGTATCCTCAGTAAAACACAAGCAGAGCTGAGATTTGGACATGCTGGATGCCCAAGAGCCTTCCTGGCATCTGAGTGAGAACAACCAGAAACAGAGGAATGGGAATCTGTACAGGAATTAGGTTGTCACCGGTGCCTGGCATGGTAATATTGAACCCAAAAGAACTAACAGCCATGAAAAAAATAAGGCAACTCTTGGCTCCTAGACAAAACCAAATAGCAAGGGACACAGATATTTTCTGAAAAGTTAGAATGAAAGAAGAATAATAAAGTGATTTGCTGATACAGCACTAAGAGAATTTCAGAAACCAGTGTTCTTCTAGGCTTCACTGTGGCATAAAGTCACTGGCTCTTGGTTCTTCCTTTTCAAGCTACTTTATCTCTCTATGAAAAGTATACTCATGAGCACATCTATTTGGCTGAATTGGGATATGTGTATCTTAGCACAGAATAAGGTCTCTCTTAAGTTTTCAAGATAAGGAATGTGACTTCCATAGTCATGAAATTCTATTCTCAAGGTCACTTAGACCATTGGTTACAGAAGTGTGAACCACATTTGCAGAGTGATTATTATATAATTATACATCAAACTCATAAGGCACTTCATATACTATTCACTTGCAAATTTATTATAACCCTAGTCCTTTCAATTAAGAGGTGAAAGACAGTGTGCATATGACAATACATTGAACAGATGATAAGGCTGTTTGTTCCCAGCTGCTCAGCCCTGAAATAATCACACATATTATTTGCAATACTGTTTTGTCAATAGCTTAAGTGTATTTCTAGCTAACTCATATTTTAAATTAACCCATCTCCATTAATCTGTGTATTGCTATGAGGCTGTGGATTACCGGGTAAAGTTCCGGCATCTGTCTTCAATGGGGCTACATGGCTTTTATTGACTCTTCCTTCTTTCTCCCAGCATTCAGTTTAGTTTTTCCTGCTTAGCTCTACTCTGCCCTATCAGGCCAATCTAGTTTATTTATTAACCAATGATAGTTACGGCATACAGAGGGCAATCCCACATCATATACATGCAAAGATTGAATCTGAGTTTATGCTATAGTTAAGAATTCCTGAAAACATAATTCACTGATTACAAGTTAGTCAAATAGATGTGAAGATAAATAATTTATGAGGCAAACTCTCATTAATATAATTAATAGCACACCCTTTCTCTCTGTCCCTTCCCACTCTTTCCCTCCCTCACTGCTCTTTCTATCTCACCCCACTTCTCTCTATATATTGCTCATTTCTCTCACCTGCCAAAAAATTCTGAATTCTGCCTGTCTAGACAATTATCAATTTCAAAAAACAAAAAATTCAAAATTGTATTAACTGGAAATTGAAATTTTATTTTTAAACCTGCTTCAATAGTGAAAAAAAATGCTTCTTTCTAATCATTTGGAACCCTCTATTTTTTTTAACTCTCCTGAGATCACTAAATATTATTTTAAAGTCCTCCTTTTTGGAGTACTTTCTTATCTTAACTCTTGAAAATATTATTTGCAAGTAAAACCTACAATTGTGTAATATTTCTAATAATCTTCAACACCTTTTCCTCTCCTCTCTGATTTGGTGTCCTTCTAACTCCTCAAAGCCTGGATTTCAGGATGAATATGTATTACCTTCACAGGCATATTTTTTTTTTAGTATTCTATAAATGGGATGTGCTCTCTGGAGTTTTTATTCTTATGTACATGTATTAATTTCTGGTATCTTAGCTGTCACATACTCTATCTCGTCCTAATATTGTAACAGAAGCTTATTTATTGTGGGGTCCAGGGCAGCCTGGCCACACATAAAGGGGCCCAGGCCACAGAACTGCCATAGCCGACAGCCTGGGGGTTCAGTGAAAAGCCAGAAGCTCACACCACCCAGCCAGGGCCAGCATCTAAATGGAAGTATCTGACACCCCAACCGTTAGATAAGATTAGATCATCATATGGCTCTGAGCCCAGGATTCACCTATTCCACTTTGGCTAAGACTAGACAAATGTCAGCCAGTCAGAGTCCTGAGCCCTGGAATTTCCCCTCACCCCAACCTATACTATAATAAAAGCCCATCTCAACTGGGCTTGGCATTCTATGTTCCCAACCATTGCTTTGGAGAGACTGAGAGTTCAAACTTAAGCTTGAATAAAGGCTCCTTGCTTTTACATAAAAATGAGGACTTCATGGTGGATTTTGGGGGACACCATGATTTGGGCTTAACATTTACCCCTCTATCCACTAAAATTTCCCATATCTATCAAACAATATCAGGGGTCACATGTCGCACATGCAGCTTTCCTCATAGCATCCCGACAGAACAGGCCTTCTACCAATCTCTTCTGGATTTTTCTCACACATTTTCTTTTCTTATTACTCAACATAGGTTCCATATCTTGATCAGAGACTAAGATGGAGATTTGCATGGGATAATAGTGAGAAAGTTGTCCAGGCCATCAACAGCTCTGGGAGAGACGAAGGAGACAGAATTCAACAAAGGGAGAGTTCATTTGCAGTGCTGCTTCTACATAGGCCACAGAGAACCCCACAGAGAGCGCTGATGCCTTGATGGCCTGTGAAACGTTCTGTAATTCTGCCAGTGGGACTGTGATTTTACCTCCTCTGTCCATCAATCTTGGGAAACAGGGATCTAGGGCTAGGGTCTTGTCTGGAGTACAGGGACTTAGTGGAGAGGAAGAAGGGTCCTGCGCATGCCTGCTTTCACCCTCCCGGCATCTGGAGGATGAGTACTTCTGTCCCGGCAAACAGGTCAAGTAGAGCCAGGAATATGAGTGGATCTGGAGATGTCCACTCTATTAACTTATGTCGAATTTGGCACACTCTGTCCTGTAGGTCACACCCTACATACCAGGAACTAGAAATCATGTTTAAATAGTTATCGAATTCCTAGTGACTGCTACTCCACATATAAGAAGCGCTCAGCAATTTATCTAGTGGACACATTTCATGCTCTTTAGCAAAATTTCCCTGCAGAGACGCATTAAGGAAGTGTTCTGCACATATGTGCTCTCTGTTTTCTACAGGAGAAAATTGAGAAACACATTGATAATTGTATTTGGTCCCTGATATAATTAATTAAAAATCTGCAGAGGAAAAAAAAAAAAAACAGTTCCAGGACCTTCTTGGTAATTGTCTAAAAAATTAAAACAAAACACTCAATTAACCCAGCACAATTAAAAACAGTACCAGGATGATAGCTGTGCCAAAGGTTAATAACCTCTCCTCCTTAACCCTTCTCCAAAATTCCCACTTCTGGTTCTTCACAAGGCATCTATCTCCACTAGCTGAGTTGTTGGGCTTCTTTCTGGAAAATAGTGACAAGTGAAGAAGCAGAAGGTTGCAATGAGATTTAAAACAGATTGGGCACATTGCCCAGGGCTCATGGTGTGCTGAGAACTGAAGTCATCTTCCAAGAATTTTTTTTTAAACAACTACTATGAGAAAGCTGTGCTGAGACACAATTCTTAAAATCACTTTCGTGAGACTTGCTACAGTCATCAAATCAGGTAAAATTATAAAAAAGATATGTAAAATAAAATCTCCTGCAACCCTCACTTTCATGACAACATTTTTATATTGTCCCACATCCTAAATCTTAGCTTTAGCAGAGAAAGACACATGTGATAAAACCTATTTCCAGGAAAACTTGGCAAAAACTCTGCCGCCTGAGTGAATATGTTCATGTTATACAGATGTGGCTTCTTACTTAGAAGGGATTCCCCTTCAGTGCCAGGTTTAGGGATCCCAGAAGACTGGAGCAGAAAGAGAGCCTGGTTTTAACATCTTCAATACTGATTCTAAGGCATTTTAACTTATCGCTTACCTCCATTTCCTTCAGATTTTTGATGAATGAGAACACACACACACACACACACACGTATGCATGCACACACCTCAATTCCATCAATTACCACTTGTATCCCAGCTTTACTCACCAGATTCTTAGAGATCTACTCTGTTGCCTGGCAGACTTGCTGCTCTTAATATGGCTTTTGCTATGTCTAAAACTATCAATGACTTCTAACCACAATAATATCAAATCCATATCTTAGGTTTTCTTGCCCTCCACAACTAATTTAACTAAATTGCTGTTGTCTATGCTTCTTTGCCACAACACTTAAGAAACCATCAAAACTGTCAAATAAGTTATTCTATGAGAAAGATATACTATTATTTCCTAAGTTCGCAAATGTGGTAAGTTTGTTCCCTTCCAAACACAGCCCCTAACTTGCAGCTTATGGTGCCCGAAGCCATGAAACACCAACTGGAGGAATCAAAATCTACATCTTCCCAATGAAAACCACGGAAATAAAAGGTCTCTACAATGAATAATTTTAAATTCTGAAGGAAGAAATGAAGAAAAAATGCTAGAAGATAGAAAGCTCTCCAATATTCATGCATCGAAGGAACTAGTTTATATAATGGGTCATCCTCCCAAAAACCTTAAACAAAGTCAGTGCAAAAACAGTCAAAATCCCAAGGCTATTCTCCAAGTACATATAAGAAGTAATCTGAAATTTATGTGGAAGCACAAAAGACTATGATCAGCCAAACGAAGGATGAAGAAAAAGATAAATGCTATAGATACCACCATCCCAAATTATGCAAAAGAGTGATACTATTAAAATATATACACCATGGATCACACAAACACACACACACACACACACACACACAAAAAAAAAAACCCACAAATGTCATTGGAATAGAAAAAGACCCCAGATATAAGCCTATACAACAGTACATGATAAAGATTTCAAAATATACATAGGAGAAAAAACAGCACCTTCAACAAATCTTGCTGGAAAAACTGAATTACAACATGCAAAAAAAAAACAGGCAAAAAGAAACTAGATACTACAAGATCTCCTAAGTAAATTGGGAGCATGGGGACCTTGGGAGAGGGTTGAAGGGGAGGGGAGAGGCAGGGAGGGGAGCAGAGAAAAATGTAGAGCACAATAAAAATTAAAAAAAATCAAAAAAGAAACTAGATATTTATCTTACATACTCACAAAACCCAACTTCAAATGAATCAAGGCCCTGGGCTATGATAGAATATTCAGAGACTGCAAAAAAGGCAGAGTAGGGTATGTTTTTTCAAGGTCATGCATTGGTAAGGAATTTAAGAAGAATACCTTAGTAGGGCAAAAAAATAAGACCAGTAATAAATATAATCACACAAAACTAAAAAGCTTCTGGATCACATGGGAACTGCCAATTAAGTGCAGATGCAGCTCGCAGAATGGGAGAAAGTCTTTCCAACTATTAAGTCCAGCAAAGAATTAATGTCAAGAATATTAAAAGATTAATAAGAAAGCTAAGCATCAGGAAAATCGGCAACTCCATTTAATTGTGGTCTACGGAACTGAACAGAGCTCTCACAAAAGAAGAAATGCAAATGTCGAGTAAACAGATAGACATGAGGAAGTTGGCTTAGGGATGAAGGAAATTAACAGGCCATTAACCAAAATGAAGGGTGTGCAAAAGCACATGCAGACCTACTATTTTGTCATCCAACTAAAATATAACTGAAGGACATAGGAGAACACGTATTATATGAAAGAATTGTAGGATAGCGAGGCTTAAAAGTTTAAGCAGAGATGAAGGCAAAATGATGAGTGTAGAAAATGGATAAAATACCAAAAGCAGGAATGCTTGAAAAAGATTTACAGAGACAAACTGGTTTGTAAGCTATTAAAACTCTATATTTGAGTGGAGGAACTTTTCATGGGTGGACAAAGATAACCCAAGAAGGCAAGGAAAATGATCTCAGTATCAGGTATGGACTTCTTTCCTATGGATTACTGGTCAGTGAGACCTCAGAGGCCCTATAACACCTCATAGTGTTGCCGTTGATCTTGGTTGCCTACCATAGAGTGTATGGCTTGAGTCTAATGCTGAAGACACCACATGTTTTGGTTGTATAACAAAGAAAAATCAAGCTCAAGTTAAATGGCAACATTTTTGCCTTGCTGTAAAGATTTCATAGTGCCAGAAGACGCTATGCAGGTCACCGGAAGTGACTAGGAATCAAGGCCTTATCCACTGCTAGAGCACTGACTTAGCAAGAAAACCCTCCTCCCTTTCCCCTGTGGTCATGTTCTTAAGAAGTCGCTCATCTAATTTTCACAATGTTAAAACATGGTTTTGCAAAGTTACATGAATGAAGTAACATGTTTATTTGTTTTATGTTAATTTTGTTTTATTATTTTTATTTTAGTATCTTTTCCATTGTTTACTTTTTAAAATGCATACCTTTGTTCACCTGTGCTGTATAATATCCATGTGGTAGGTCTGCAAAATGATGAAGACATCTGATTTATTTTACTTCTGGGTGATTATTAAAAAATGCCTTTGCATATTCTTTTGAGTGGCTTTTGGGGAGCATGCACATATTCCACTATGAATCTAGAACAGACTGAAACTTTGAGGTCCCTGAGAATAGGTACTAGCCATTTGCTTGGTATGATCACAGAGCTTTCAAAGCAGCTGTAATAACTTGTAGTCTCTCTAATATTGCATGAGTGAGTCTGTTACTTTTCTTTCTAATACTTAGCATTGTCAGGCAAAAACTTTGAGTAATTCAGATAATTGAGGGTAGCAGCTTGACATGATTTTAATTAGCATTTTATTAATAATAAATATTGTCAACACCTTTTCTTAGACTTTTTGCTCACATGGAAACCTCATTTGTGAAAGGCTTATTGTGTAAGTTATGGTTCTTAGATTTGCATAATTGATTTATAGAAATTGTATATACTGGCTACAAGTTCCCTATCAAATATATGATTGAAATATCCCTGTGCCATGTTGTTTGAACTATATAATAAGACCTCTTGATGTGTAATTTTAATTTTAATAATTAAAATTATTTTAATCAACTCTAATCCACGTACAATTTGTTCTGCTGCTAGCAATTATGTGTATGGGAAGTCAGGCTTTAAAAACCTTTACTTTATCTGAGAACAAGAAAGAGTTTTCTTTCCTGTTACAGACCTTATGATTAGATTAGGTCAATGCACATCCTGAATTAATTCTGATGTATGCTGTGCAAAGTGTTAGGTAATTATGTAAATTTATGCAATTAATCTTAAGACACTTGTCAGAAATGCTTCTTTTCTTATATCACAACTGTGGTTTCTTGTGGTAAGTTAATAAAAATGCTGAGTTTATTTCTAGGTATTAGATTGGTTTTGTTTTGTTTTGTCTTCTCTTTGATAACATTTGATTATAATTGTGGAAAAATCATGCATTTAAATTTACTTACTGCTTAGATTTTAGTGACATTAGCATGTGTTTCCAACATTACTACATTTCTTTCCTATTTTGGGGCATTTGAATGTCTGTGAAAATGTGTAGGATCTGTACTTAGAATTCTGTAAATCTATTGTAACTTTTTGTAAAAGAATTTAAGAATAATTTAAAAATAGCAAGTCTTCCAGATGCTGTCCTTGGTATGTATTTCTATCTATTAGGATTTTTTTAATGTTTTCCCATAGAGCACTTTAAAGTAAGGATGACCTTTGCTAAATTAAGTCTGAAGTTAGATATTTTGGATGAATTTTTAACAATAAAATATTTTTATAATTCATTTCCTACTCGTTCTTCAATAGTAGATAGAAATAGAGTTGAATTTTTGTTACTTAATAGCTCACAATGTACAAGTATTCAAATATTACACTCAGTTTTTATTAACAGTATTCTTTGAAATGTCACATGTCTAAAATAAAATTATTCACATACTATGGAAGTTATTTATTTCAAGTAGTTTATTATAATTTTATGTGTAATGGTATTAAAAATGATTAAGGTAATCAGTTTCTCATATCTTGCTATTGATATAGTTATTTCACTATATTCACTAGGGGTAGTTATTTCACCATTAAATAAAATTGTGGATATTTTCACTTTGTCACCGATTTTTTGCTGATAATATAGTTCAAATATGACTTTTATGACATCATTATATGATTTTTACCTTTTAGAGATGTGCTAATTTATGGTCTACTTCCAAATGTTAAGTGACAATACATTCTTGAAACCAGCTCAAAATGATCATCAATAGTATATTTTTATATATTTCTGGTTTCAGTATACTGTCTAGATTTCATTGCATGTATGTTCGTGAGATATTGATCTACAAAGCATTTTTCATTAATGCATGATTTTCATATTAAGGTCATGTTGGAATCATAAAAACATTGGCAAGTGTTCATTACTTTTCTATTCTTTGGAAAGACTTAAGATTGGGCATTTCATAATGTTTGATGGAATTTACCAATAAAGATATTTGGATATTTACATGACTTTTGTAACCCAAATTCAATATTATTGTTTTGCTGTTTCATTGTGTTTTAATATCAACTCCAAATGCTTTTTAGTGACATCTTCTCTGTGTCTTATACATATTTTAACCTATGGGATATGTGTTATGATTTTTAAATTTTGGCACAGGTAATTTGTGGCTTTATTCCTGATAAAAAGCCAAGGATTTGTTAAATTTTCTGCATTTTATTGAATTTTTTTAGAACCAGAATTTTATATTAAGGTTTGCCTATGAGATCAGCAGGTAAAAGTGACTGTTGCTGAGCCCAAAAATATGATTTTGGTTTCAGGGATCCCAAAGATGACATGAGAGATCTGGCAATTTGTCATCTGACCTCCACTTCCATGCCTTGGCAGGCAACACTCCCTAATAAATACATAAATAAAGGTTTGAAAATGTCTCAGCAACATGACTATCTAAACATCAGCTACACCTCACATGAGATGACACCCATAGGCATGCCAAAGTGGAGGTGGGAAAGTCCACAAGTCCCCAACTGAACACCAAGAACTATAGGCAACTAAGGGATTGGAGAAATATTTTCTCCAGTGAAGAGTACACAAATCGGTTATCCAGTACTAAATGATCAACACTGAAACATTCATATAGGTAACATTATAAAATCTGACCAGGTTACATTTAGAAATATTTATGTATATGCATATATACATGTAATAATCTCTAGTAAAAAGAGTTGGCCTAAATTTGAAGGAGAGTAAGGGGGTGTATATGGGAAGATTTGGAGGGAGAAAAGTGAAGGGAGAAATGTAATTTTATTATAATACCAAAAATAAGAGAAAGCATTTAAGGAAATTATATAATCAAAACAGTTATAAGCATAATAGGAGATACAGATCTTAGATTTTGTTCTCGTTATCCTCCACTGACGACATTGTTGCTTTCCTTAAGTAGTTTTGCAACACCATTCCAAAGCCCTTTGTCCTGAGGCATTTTCTAGCCACCTTCTTTTGATTCAGGCAGTTGTTTTCTGATGTGCTCTCTGGCTTCTTTTCTGTTTCTCTGATACATCTACTTTATTTTTTATTTTTAGGCTTTATTCGTTTTTATAATTGCTCTTAGTGTACAGATCAGTCTCATAAAAGTTATTCAAATGTGGTTAGTGCCTGATGCAGTCCAGTATTCAACTTTATTCCAGTCCCTCACAAACAATTCTGGGACAAGAGCATCTGAAATGAATTTGTGTGCAGTGTGCTTTTGCTTTACAGACTTTCCCTCTGATTTTTTGTTGCATCTAAGAAGGGATGATTGTTCAGTTAGAGTGGATTGACTTTCTTTCATATGTTTTATGTATCGGGTTACACATAAACACTGTTTTAAAAAACGAGGCATTGGTATTATTGCTAAAGCCAACATTATTGATTAGCTCGCGCTGAAAATAAATATTTTGTTTCTCTCTAGCTACATAACAAAACATCTCCAACATGTGGCTTCAAACAACAGTTATTACTTCAGTATGTTTCTTGTTTCTAGGACTTAAGTGGGATCAGCTACTAGGTCCTTCAGATATCTTACATAATAGCAGTCAAAAATGACAGAAGCTCAGGTCATCTGAGTCCTTGTTCACTTACACATGTAAGGGTAGACATCTGAGAGCCGAAATATGTCTTGGACATGTTTTTTACCTGGGAACTTTAGTCTGTGCTGTGGTTTGAATGTATCCATGGTTGATGGTTTGTTTTAATTGTCAAGATGACTTAATCTATACTCACCAAAGAAAGGTCTCAATGAAGGTTTGTCTAGATCAGGTTAAACTGTGAGCATGTCTATGGAGGGGCATCTTTATTGTGCTAATTGATGTGGATCTTCCGACCTAAAAGTGGACTACAAAATTCTCTGGGTTTGGCCCCTGAACTGTTTTAGAGCAGAGAAAGTAAGCTGAACAGTGAACATGCATGAATCCATCTCTGCCATGTCTTGACTCTGCATGTGATATAAGAAGTTGGAATTTCTCACTGTCATGAACTGTACCTTAGAATTGTGAGATAAAATAAACCTTTTTCTCCTAAATTGTTTTCTATTGTTAGATTATTTTTATCACAATAGAAAGAAAATATCCTCTAAAACAGTACCTTAGAAACTTAGGTCTTAATTCGAAAAGTGTTGGGAGAGGAACCATAAACAGGTTGTTAGGGAATGGGAACTCAGTCCTGATGAGCAGACCTATGATGTTTCTACGGAAATGGACCCTTGATGTGGGACTTTCTTTACAATGAGTAAGATTCCCCCTTCCACTCACTTGCTGTCTCTCCTCCATCCTGCTTTCACTCTGGTCCTTGCCTTCACATTTGTTCTCCCCCATGCTTATCATAGCCCTTTTGCTCCCCTAACATATCCTGCCCTCTGGCTTCCTGACTTTGATGATTCAGCAGAGACCTTGACAGAATATACATCTTCACAGTAGGCATTTAGTCTCCAGAACTGAGAAACACATGGTGGCCCTTTATGTTATCCAGTGTCAGGTATTCTGTTGTAACAGCATAAAGTAGACTAAGAAGGGTGACTATGTATTCTCTCCATCAGGAGACTTCAGAGAAGCACATTCTTACACAGATGCTTAGAGCTCAAAAATTTCATTTTCTTTTAGAATAAATCATCAAACCTTTCTATCTATTCTTCAGAAGTGATATGATGCCATTATAACTATATTATTGAATGAGGTTCTTGCAAAGGCCAACTACAGAAATACAGCAATATTGAAATATAGCACATTAACAGTTCTGACATAGGCAGTAATATCATGAAGCTTCCACCCATAAAAGACTTCATTAAAATAATTATTTTTCTAAAATTTTAATTTATAATATATAAAGTTTTATAATATATAACATATAAAGTTTGGAGAGACCATAGTTTGCAATAGAATAGAACAAAGGTACAACAAGTTCAAATACTAACAATATTGATTCCAAAAACTAAATTTGAATTAAAATCTATCTTAGAGAATATCCTATAGTTATTAATATATGTATCTCTAAATGAACAGAAATTATAAATATTTTAAAGGAAATTATAAGTGAAAGAGATTTTGTGTAATCTATGTGATGTCATATATTTATTTTGCATGTAAACATATAAAAAATATTACAATGACATACAAAAAAAGTGTACAACTTGGAAAGAAATGATATAAAGCCCCACCAGTCAGTGTATTCTTATTAAGTGATGTCTGTATATTCACAATTTCACCTATACCAGAAGATACACCTTTCACAATACCATAACCTTTCATCAATTACAGTTAAACTATGTGGAATTTTAATGACTTTATATTAAGGTCAATCATTGACTGTTTTTATTCACCATTTATAGCTACTTTGAACTGGTAGATATTACTTCATTTCTACACTGCTTACTCTATATTCTACCTTCTCTCATATTTTCTCAGACTATTGAGTTTATCAGTCTTTCAAGAAATCTGAATTCTCAGAGATCCAATTTCTGGTATGTTGATAATACTTTTAGTAAACTGTCATTTTAACTGTCACGTCAGTGAATTAGCTGCATGCTTTGCATAGTCCTACATTCCCCTTCTATGTGCTACCAACCTCTTCTTCTTGGTAATCAAGATCAGTCCCCTCCTCCTTTGCAAATTACACTATCTAAGCTTATTACTTTAACACCATAAGGAGCTTGAAAGACTAAAAGAACATCATTACTTTTACTTTGTAAAACAGCGTTTGGCTGCAGTGCAATAGCTCACTGGAAATAATAACCTTCAAAACAATATTTATTAAAGGAAAGAAAGGGAACCAAAAAGTGAATTATTGGACAAAATAATGAAGAGTTCAGTTCTAATTTTGCTTCTTTTAATATTACACATGATTTGTTAATCCAATGCTATCAAATTTTCTTTAGGAACATATAGTGAGCATTTTTGTGTTTCTAATGATTCTCTAACATTATTAGAAGGCATAATTGTTGGAGTTCCATAAATGGTTTATGGGATTTTAAATAGCAAAATTTCTTCCTATTGAATAACTAGATTCCCTGTAAATACTTGCTGTTATGACTAAATAATGGTGATCCTAGATCTAAATAGTTGTATAAAATAAATAGTATTCAGCAGGTAATGGACATGGCAATTGATCATAACATAAAAAAGCACCATTGGGCAAGCAAGATTGCAAAGGTGACAATAGACTAGAGAAAACAATGAACTGAATATTTCTGAGATTTGTATGTTAATGCAAGAATAGACAACAGAGAAAGCCTACCACATAATGCTTAGAAAGTATATTTTGGAGAGTTTACATAGTATGTAGTTCATATTGACTAAAATTGTGGATTCACTAATCTCCTGATCATTTCAATGTAGCAAATAATTTCACAATGTTGGTGCATTTATTTCCTCCTCGTAGAAATCTGATAGTAGTCAACCTCACTGGAGATGAGGTTAAACTTAATATTTAAAAAGTATCTACCGTATTATCAGCCATATAAATCTATCAACACATTCAAATAATTATCATCTTATTACTATCCTCACTATTATTGTCATCAATCATACTATTTATACAGAGTTAACAAACTTGAGTGAGGCCTCATTTGGGGAATGAAGAAGTGTAAGATTAACATTATTAAGATACTATTGACTTTATCATCTTGCAGTTTCAGCAACAAATTATTGACTTTGTGACCATGGATATATTATTTAACATTTCTGAAGCTCTGTCTTCTCCAGTGAAAGATAAAGATGTACATACCAACCACATATACTTCCAATCATAATGGCTTAGATAATGGGAAATAACATATCAAAGAACCCATTTTATATTTATTTGGTAATAAAACTTACATTATTATTATACTTTTCTTAGCCCCTTTCCAACTATTATTTTAAAATTATGGTTATTATTAGATATTCCTCCAATAAAGAACCCTATATAACCAGTGGTTTTTTTTTTTAAATAAAGCACATGAGGGTCCCCTCCTACTATCTATTCTCATTTTACAGTCAAGGGTTATAAAATAACAAAGGGTACAATAGCTGGAATTTGTATGTGTGGAAGATAGGTTTCCTCTGTTTACTAAAAATCAGCTATAATAAAACCAGACAGGCACTTTTCTGAGTGTTTTACTGATCCTATTTTGATGAATGGAGATCTTTATTGGAGGTAGAAAAACAAACAAACAAAAAATAAAACAAAAATGCCCAATATCTTCACGCAGTGACTGTCAGCTGACCACTGCTCTCTCACTGAAATGTTTGTAATGTCTACCCATCTATGCTGATCAGTAGAACCACTAAAATGATACCTGCCTCTCCTTTCTCTACCACATACAGAACGAATACTTATATATATATAATAAAAATTATACAAATTGTTAACAATTTCAAGCCCATTCTATTATTTACCCACAGATTTAGACAAAATGGAATAGGAGCTGTGGGGTAGGAATAGTTTCGTGGCTTGGTTGCTAAGTGTTCTCCAGCCCTGATGGAAAGGGCTCAGCTACACATGTGAAGCATGTCTCATGGTCATGAGCATATCATTTATCACCAACTCACATAGGGGATTTCCCCTCCTTATTTTTCAGCCTCTGTAAAGGTCATCCTATTCCAGTTCTCAAATTCCCTGGTAACAGCAATCATTCAAATGCAAGATAGTTGTTATTTAACACTTCCTATGTCTCAACATCTAAATCGGTGCTTTCTAAGCTGTCTACGATAAATACCAACACTTTATTTAAGCAAACAAAGCAAAACACAATATTTTTAAAAATGACATTAAGATGTATGTTCAATTTTAACAGACATATTTAACACACATCAAGAACTTAAAAAACTTTCTGGTGTTTTCCTTTATTTTCTCTGCTTATCACAAGGCAGCAACAGTATAAAAAGAGGTCAAGTGCAGACACCTGTCTGAGTTTCAAAACTTTAAACAGAATACATACATTCATGCATTGTCTTCAAAAACCTGAAAAGAAGGTAGGTAATTTTATTTCTTTCATGTTTCAAACAAAGGGAAAGAGTTATATATCTTAATGTTGAGAAGGAATTTGAACCGAAGATAGACAACAAATTCAGACGCTATATAAAACTGGAATAAATTAAGGCTTTGAGAATGCTTTTCCACTGGGCAGTGGTGGCACATGCCATTAATCCCAAAGGCAGATGGATCTCTGACTTTGTGGCCAGCCTGGTCTACAGAGCGAGTTCCAGGTGGCACCACACAGAGAAACCCTGCTTCAAAAATGAAATAAAATAATAAATAAAAAAGGATGAGAGAGAAGAAAAGAAGTAAGGAAGAAAATGCTTGCCTAATATAAAATTAATGAAGGCCATGTCACAATGGTTATTTGTGTGTGTCATACCTCATACCTTATAAAACTAACAACAACATGCCTGACTCAAAAGGAGACAGAACTATCATCCCCATTTACAGATGCTTGTCTTCAATCACCAGTCTGTTAATTGACGTTGTCTAAAGTAAAAGGTGACTTAGAGCTGAGTGTCATAGTATAGAGAAAATGCTATCCAGGCAAAGTAAACAGAAGTTTGGGACTTTTCAATTTAAAAGAAGCAAAAACATACTCTGGTAGAAAATGACAAAAGGTAAAATGTATACCTATGCTAATACGTTAAAAAGAAAAAAGAAGAAATTACTAGGGAGAACTAAACAACAAGATGACCAAACAAGAGAAAGATTAGCACGTAGCTAGAAGCATTGGCTGTCGTGATGAATTTGCAGCTGATGCCTTCAGAGGTTTATGTTTCAACATGTACCAGGGAATAGGAAATGTGGAAATGATCACAATAGACAATGAAGAGGCCTTCAAAGAACTGTGTTCTCAGAAATATGTAACAGGGAAAAAAAGTCTGTCACCTGCTCCAGCAGATAATAAGTGTACTCTGATCTAAAAGAATAAAACAGTTTTCCTTAGGAAATATGTTCTGGGTAACAACGTTCAATATGGAAATTCCAATGACAGGCAACATCTGTGTATGGAATATAAAAGTCATATTAGACAGGGTGATGGAAGAAAGTCCATGAAAGTAACTGTGGAACATGCTAATTTCACTAAAAGAAATTGTTACTTAAAACAAACAGAAAAAATATTAAAGGTTATTTTTTCTGGGTTTATACATTAAAGAAACAGAAAGAAACAACATTGAGGATCTGATATTATAGGAAAAACATAGTTGGAAACAAACACAGAGTAAACAAATAAAATAATTTATTTTATACTACAGCATGTTGGTGAAGGTATTAAACCAGGTAGAAGTAGCCAGAGGAGAAATCAGCAAATTGGAAGAAGGATCTGAAGACATACTCAGTATATATAGCCAAGGAAAAAAGGCATGGATTGCAGAGTGACATAATAATGCACAACCAAAGAGCAAAACCTTAGAGGTTTTCTTGTGTTGTGTTTGTTTGCTTGCTTGTTTGGTTGGTTGATTGGTTAATAGTTTGGGAAGCATAAGTGTAGCAGTAGCAACAAGCACAAAAGTCAAAATACTAACTGCTGAAACTTTTCAATAAATGATGGATTAGAACCTTTAGTTTCAAAAGCAGATTCAGTGTTAGCAAGATTAAATAAATATAAAATGTAAATGGAGTTCATTTTTAGTTAGTAGAGTACCATGAATGAAAAATAAAATTGGAAACAGTTGTACATATAGTTGTTTCCATTCTTTCTTACAAAAATAGTATTAATTTATTAAGAATTTTATGTATATGTTTTCATCATATTCCCATTCAGTTCTTCCAAGATCTCTCCCATATCTATACAAATTTCTGTCCTTGTTTAGAGAAAATCTAAACTCATAACCAATTTGTGCTGCCCAAATATTCTTGGATATATGGTCTTCCACTAGAGCATGGTTGACTTATCAGAGGCTACATTCTTAGACAAAACTGACTCCCCCTCTCCCTGCAGCGATTAATTATCAATAGTTCCTCAGCTAGGGGTAGGACTTTGTGTCCAACCCCTGTCCATGCTTCTATTTAGTCTATCTTCAGCTCCCCTCATCTGGATATATAAGGTTCAGAAACAATGTTAGTTGCAAATACTAGTCTAATTATCAAATTACTTCCAGGTACAAAAAGGGCTGTGTAAATCTATTCTGTGGAGAGGTAGGATACTTAGAAGCAAAGTTACATGAAAAAGATTGTTAGTGAAATTTTATTAGATTATTGCAACATTGGAAAATATGTGTTCTCTATCTTTTGTTATAGGTTCAGGAAGAACCTTACATAATTTTCAAGCCTAATGGGCTGATCAAGTTTTGAAGATTATTATTAATTGTTCTGTTCATTCATGAAAGGATTTTCATTTTAAATATGTATTCCTGTTTTCTGATTTTGTTTAATATTAGATTTAAATATAATAGTACTGTGAAATGCCTGTTAGCAAAGAATAATTTAGATATATTTATGGGTATCTTGCTAGGCTAACAGTGACCATATGAAACAAAGTAAAAGAAAATCAAGCTGGGTGGTGGTGGCATCCCAGCACTCAGGAGGCAGAGGCAGGCAGATCCTTGTGAATTCGAAGCCAGCCTGGCCTACAAGAGCTAGTTCCAGGACAGGATCCAAAGCTACAGTGAAACCCTGTCTCAAAAAAAAAAAAAAGAAAGAAAAGAAAAGAAATAAAGGAAGGAAAGAAAAAAGGAAGAAAGAAAGATAGGAAGGAAGGAAAACAGCATAAGTTTTCATTAGATTTTTGAAATTTTAAATCATAGTTTAAGAATCCACTACGAAAACACTCTAGTTCTTCTGCATTGGTTCCAGGGAGTTTCATAGTCAGTCATAATTTTAAAACTTTCACAATATTTAGTGAATTTACTGGACATTATGATAGTATTACCTCTTTGGCAATTTTAAAAAGCCACATTATTTAGACAAAAAAAAAAAACTCGCAGAGACATATATAGACCCTTTACATAAAAACATACGTAAAATATTTTTAAAAAATTAGAAAGTGTCAGGGAGTAAGGATTTAGGCTTGTTACAGTTTGTTTTTCTATTTCTGCTATAAATACCATGACCAAAAGAAACTTAGGGAGGGAGTGTTACTCTTCCTTGCACTTCCAGGTCACATTTCATTATTGAGGAGGTCAAGGCAAAACTCAAATAGGTACAAAACCAGAAACCATAGAGGAAATCCACTTTCTGGCTGTCTCCTGGAAATGTTGAATTAGCTTGCTTGCAGAGCCCAGGCCTACATACCCAGCATAGCGCCCCCTATAGTATGCTAAGCCCTCCCACATGAAACAATCAATCAAAACTATCTCTCACTGTCACAGGTCAACTCAAAGCAATCCTTCTGCTGAGGTTCTTTCTTCCCAGGTGATCTGAGGTTTTGTGAAATGGATAACACAAACTAAACACGACAAGACTGTTGAGTTATAGCTACACGAAAGTAATTTTTTTAAAAAACATTTATTTATTTATTATGTATACAGTATTCTGTCTGTGTGAAGGCCAGAAGAGGGCACCAGACCTCATTTCAGATGGTTGTGAGCCACCATGTGGTTGCTGGGAATTGAACTCAGGACCTTTGGAAGAGCAGGCAATGCTCTAACCCGCTGAGCCATCTCTCCAGCCCCCGAAAGTAATTCTTGGACCATAATTTTTTCCTTAACAAATTATGGAAATTTGCTAAACAATTGAGTTAAGGATGATAACATCCACTGTAGAAGTTTCCTAAAATAAATACACATACATGTAAAAGAAATGGAGTTATCCAAAAACAAGGGAACAATACCTCTCCCAGATGACACAGACTGCCAAATAAAAAGCCCAATGCCTAATGTGTCACCTCCTTTTAAAATCTTGGCCACTTGGGTACAAGTGACTCCCACAAGACCCTAAGTTTATGTGTGTTATTTTTGTGTTCACAGCAGTCAGTGTTTGAAAATTAATATTGCAATGCTCATGGTTGCTGAAGATGAACTGCATAACACTACTGCTAGGTATAACAGAGTTAAGATGGATGGGTTTTGAGATCTCCGTTTGCTTCTCTTTGGAGACCTGAAATTCTAGCTTCTTTCCAAGAATTCATTTTAATCCTATGACTCTTCATATTTTAAAGATATTGTTAAATATTTTTGTGTCATAAATGGTAAAGTTAATAAAATCAATGAAAATGAAGTTAAATAACTATTTGTTTAATTTTAGTTAGTTTTGAGGAGAAAATGGTTTTAACAAGTAATTGATAAAAGTATTCTTTATAAAGAATAAAACCTATGTTGGTGTGTAAATTTTGCCATCAAGTAATGAAATAAATGTATTCCAGATATAATTTAATTTACTAAAAATTTGAGACTATTTTTTAAAAATATACTTAGATGAGACGTGAAGAAATGAAGACATGCAGTATGGAAATTAGTTGATTTTGAGGCATCAGTGGTAGATTTCCATGGACCTTTTAGCTGTCAGTCACAGATTCCTCCAGGAATCTATTGAAGTCTTTGGGATGTGTCTGAGATAACTGTAGACTTGTGCATACAACCACTTACTAATACACAACCATAGAATACTTTTTATAAGTTTAAGGATTCACACACTGCACCCTCCTTCCCAAATGAAAGGAATCCACAGACACACCCCCTCCTGTAGAGAACTGAAAGTTTGTGTTGGGGTAGTTCCTCTACTCAAAGTAATGAAAAGGAGAGCTATGCACAGAGAGACACACTGGTAACGTTAGAAGTATGTATTCATCACAGGGTGGGCCATGCAAAGGCACGGTGAACTTTGCTAACAAGAAGACAGAGGCCGCCTTCACAAGGAGGAGATTTTGGGATGATTCCTGCAGAATGAGCTCAGGGGTCAAGACATCTCTCTGGGCTTAAATTTCCCAATTTGCAAAGCTCAAGCGTAGAAGTTCTGTGAGGTTCTTCCCAGTCATTTTATTTCTTTATGCATCTCAGATGATATCATGATCCAATGTCCTTCAACCCATTGGCAATTCACAGTCCTATTTTTTATCATCATCCCCATTTTGCTCCAACTCTTCCCTCTACTATTTATATGATAAGAGAGAGAGAACACATTTTACACTATTTTAAGGAGATTCCACGATTTAAGACATCTTTTATTTTATTAGAGAAACTGCAATCTTAAAAAATCATTTTTCTGAACCAATTCTCACCTCTGCTACATCTTTGTCAATGTAGGAAGGGAAGTACGAGGAGGGTCACTGAAGAGGGACCACGCAGGAGAGGAACACATGAGAGCATTTCTCAGAGAACAAAATTTCTTACGTTTCACTTGAGCGAATGTTTTGTTTTTGTTTAGGAATCATAGAAACTGCAAGTGAGCAAGCTGTATTGGGTCATCTAACCATCTCTCTAGGGAGCTCATGAGTTACAGCAACAGATTCATTCAATTCTTTTGAATTTCATATGGAGACTCCAATGGAGGGTTTTAACTACACTTTGGACAATCAGTCCATGAATCAAGCCGGTGCTGCATGAATGTGACAGTAACCTTGTAAAAACAGGAGAAAAGAACCTCCAACAAAAACATCCTTTGCAGCAACAGGGAAGTGGAAGCTCCGGATCTTTATTTGGTGCAAAGATGTTAACACTGAGTGGACGTGGGAGAATTGTGTTTCTCACAGCTGATTTCACAGGCAGTGTCACGTATTATAAATGAGATAAGATGGAAGGCTGTGTTCTTCTGTCCTCTGATTATAAATTTACTTCTAAATGTGATACATCCCTTAGTTTATTTCTAAAAGATATTAAAGTTTTCACATATTAAATATTACTCTAGATACTATAAACTCACAAGGCATTTGTTATTTTGTGTTTTCTAGAACAATGTAGATTATTTCTAAAGATATCTAGAACAATTAATATCTTATTTTTTAATATTTTTGTGTGTTCGGTTCTGATTTTTTCTGTGAGTAGTAACATTTGTCCTATTTGAAACTTGGTCATTTCCATTTACGCATTATAATTTTGAAGGCCAGTGCTTTATCAGTAAAATATTCCCGCAAGCCCAGTACAGATAATTTCCTAAAATATGATGTATAAATTACACAGAGTACAAAACAATTTAATGATGACACCAGATGGTTTATTGGTTGTGTATTTCACATCATATTGAGCCATTCTCCTAACTGCTGTACATTTTTTATACTACCTTTATTTATTTGTACATATAAACAATAGCAATATGAACAAGTTCATATAAATAAATGGCTATGGTACATTGAACATGGCTGGTCAACGGCTTGACCCTGCAGAAGCAACACAGAATAAATTATAACCCATCCTGTGAGGTCCTTGCAATTTATTAGAAAATACTGACAGGTGAATCAATGACTGCAGGTCTTTGAATTAACTCAGAGTCTCAAAGGCGGTGCGTTGTTTCACCTGTTTGCTTTGTGTCTGTTTAGTTTACTTAGGAAACAAAGAGGAAGAAGGCTGCCTGGGTCGCGGAACGCTTGAACTGAGGTTGAAACTTCAACAGAATTCCAGTTCAAGAAATAGCCGAAACAGACATTTTTTTTCCCGAAAGAACAAGAACTTCCATAAGGTATTGACTGACTTAATATTCCAAGACAAAAAAAAAAAAAAACTACCAATAGATTAATATGCCAGGTGCTTCAGTAACCCCTCTGTGGTCATCTGTTACTTTAAACCCTTCATCTCTTTTCTGTAACAGATACCATTAACAACCTATTATTTTAAACATGCGGCGCTAAGTGAAATCGTGTGCCATTTTGGAAACACACACAGTGGATATGCAATAGGAACTGGATTTGGGTCACATCATCCGATTACAGAAACGAGTAGCATCCACTGTTTCATTTAAATGGTTTCACGTGAGACTAGAAGGCCTTCCTCATTAAACTGCTCCCCAGCGGAGAGTGGTAAAAAGGGTTGTAGGACTGCACTCCTATCGCTAGATCTCTCTAGCCAGAAATATTACTAGGCATTCATAAAATTCAGCATGCAGAAAACAATGAGTGCTAAATGAAGAAAAAGGCTTTAGACATGTAAAAAATAAGGTTTAATAAAGTAGAAGAGAATTGACTGGACTTAGTTACAGATTGTTATGGATTTTTTTACTCCATGTCTTTACCAGAAATTTTTAAGAGTTAAAGTGTGCGACTATGGGACATTCACTCTAGTAAGAATATTTGGTTCCAGTTTTCAGAGTCTATTTTTGTACCACTCAGAATTGGCCTCACTATAAACTCAGATGAGACCAGTACTAGATAGACCCACCTGTACCCCCTCGATCTCAGTGAATCACAGTGTTATCTTTAAAAGGCCTGAGACCCAAACTTCGAAGATTTCAGCTCTAGTGGGGACATCATGTAATTCCTTGATTCTAGGCTACCAAATTCCTTATTGCCAATTTTTATTCTCCAAGTCCTTCTGCTAAATTTTATCATTAAATAATTAATATAGACTTATTTTTATGTAAGAAAGTAAGTGAAATCTCTTAACAGAACTACGGCATGATCCCAGATATCAGTATATGTTCTGAAATAATTGAACAATATGCACAATGAACAAGGCAAAATACATCAGTAAGGTTTTTTTCATCTTTTTCATGTGTGTGTGTGTGTTGTCACGTATGACTTAACATCCATGTAGAAGTCAGAGGACACATGTAGGAGTCAGAGGACACATCACAAGAGTAGGTGCTATCAAGTGGGTCCTGGGACTTGAACTCAGGTTGTAAGAGCAGTGGCAAGAGCCTTTATCTGCTGGTCCATTTTCCAGGTCAATAAGCGTAATTTAAAAATAACACTCCCAGGAATCCATACTAGATTCTATTTTTATTAATAAACTTATGTTGACTAATTAAATCACTTTACTGATCCATTAAGAAGAAACATTTTACATGGTCTATAGCTTTAAAATATAATTTGTTGATTTTTGATTTGACTGAATGAACTTATATACAAGTTACTCATTTGAATAAACTAACTTTCTATTTTCATTTTTCATTGTGTAAAATTATTTGCAAAATATGAATTTCATTTGGTTTAGAATATTTAAAAGTAAGTTAACTTTTGGAGAAACTTTGGAGTACAAGAATATTAAAAGTATTAAAATATCATATATTCTGAAGTCATATTCAAGGGAATAAAACTTTTAACTTGAATAGACACTGAGAGGAATTTCAATAGGTTACAATTTATTTAAAGACTTAAAACATGTTTCTAAAAACTTAAAGTTGATGAAAGGAAAAGAAATATCTTTGAATATCATAGAAAAGCAGAGATGTGAGAAGTAGGAGTTATGCAGAAGAAAACTAAATTTTTATCCAGGGTAATATTTCTTAAATGCGTTTATGAATTATAATTAATGTATTTATTTAATATAGCTTTTGTATATTCACTTTCTATCAAGTAGTATTACTATGTTACTATTATTGCTGTTATTACAAAAAGTATTATTAGAACATTTCACTGAAGATATCTTTGATTGAATGAAATATGAGCATATCTACATATATTTTATATTAAAGGATTTTCTTTCTCTTCTCTCTGTACTGCTAATACTGCCTGCAATATGCATAATGACTTAGAACAAGTTCAATTTGTCTTATTTTCAATCTACTTAATCAATTGATAGTCACTGAGGTTTCTGTTTAGGCTAATAGTATTTTAATTTTAATTAACAATAGTTATATACATGAGGTGATGTCACAACTTGATGTAACACTTAAATAATGCCAGTGAACTTGCTTATTATCTCACATATTTAATAATTACTTTGTGGTGAGGAAATATGAATGAATCAGAGCATACTGGTTTATAGTTACCATTCTGTGCCATAGATCACCAAAACTTTTTCTTACTGTGGAACGCTGCATGCTTTGTTCATCCATGTCATCGCAAATGAAAGAATTTCTGGTTTTCAAAGAGAGGTTCACAGCCCATTGTGCCTATAAACCACATTCTCTTAATCCATTCATCTACTAATGACCTCTTGAGTTGCTGCCATATTTTGGCTGTTGTGACTATAGGAGTGCAAATATCCTGTCAAACTAACAGTTCAAATTCCTTTTCATGTAACATCAGTGGAATTCTGGGATTGTATAATCATTTCAATTGCTGTTTCGTAAGGTATCTCCACATTATCTTTCATGGGCTGCATTAATTCACGTTCCCACCAACAGTGTACATTGCTTTCCATTTATTCTCAACCTCATCAACACTTTTGCTTCATCTCTTGCATAAAATTCCTTAAGACGGCTGTGAACTAATATTACAGATTTAATCCATATCTTCCCGAGGATTAGCAATGTTGGACATTTGTTCATCCACCTATTGATCATCTGTGGTACTTTGGAGCAGGGAACATCTGCTCACATCCCTTACCTGCTCCTTTGGTTTGTAATTTCTTCACTGTCAATCTCAGCTCCTTGTACATTATGGATATTAGAACCCTTTCAAACATACAGTTTGACAATAGTTTTGTCCAAACCAAAGACTTTTATCCTTTTATCCTTTCTGTTTATTGCTTTGATTGTTGCAAAGAATGTTTCTAACTTAATGAAACCCCACTTATTTACTTTTTATTTTCTGTGCTTTAGTTTTCTTTGCCAAGACAATATGATACATGGAGCAAACAATGCCACGAAGCTGTATGCAAGCTGTCAATTTCTTTGAGTTACTTTTTTGTGGAGTCTTCTCTGTGTTTACTCATTTTTCTTCATTCTTCCTAATGAGAATAGAATATCACTATTTAGCATAATTCTTCTCTCTCAATAGGTGTCACTGAGACACGTCGAATCTGCCTGCCTGTCCTGCACTCTACAAAACTGCTTCTCTATTCTGTATAAAGCCAAAGTCTGTCCTCTTGGCTTGCTTTATATGTTCTTTCCCTTAGTACTAATCAAAACCTCATGTCCTACACTCTGGAGGAAGGGCTAGAGGTTATTTCATTCTTGTCAGGGCAAAATATATCATTGTGTTCCTTGCAATATTATTTGCCTTTATTTTCAGTGAATCTAATTATTAGTATTTTTGTACCAAAGACTTTAAGTGATCATATTGTTTGTCTCTCTGACCTAAGAATGCAAAGGGTTATCCTGATGCTCTAAGACACTAAGTGTGTTGTGCTATTCCTGTGAGAGCTAGAAGGAAGTAAGTGAAGTTTGAGGGAAATATTCATCTGGAAATGCCTGTTTCTTTCTTTGTCTTTCAAATGACTCCATTTAATAAGTGATTAAAACTGGTCTAGACAGGCAGCAAAGACAGGCAGGGCACATTTAGAGCCACTGCAAACAATATCTTCAAAGCTTTCCTCCAAGGAAGCATGGCCCTGGGGCCGGCCTTTGATTGATCTAAGCCCCTAAGGAGCCATTTCAGCAGAAAACAAAGACTTATTCTGCTTCTTTCATAAGAGATTTGACATTTTATGGTCTTGTCTGAAAATATTAAGTGGGAATAAATGGGGGTCCTGTAATCTTTCCTTGTCTGGATTGTAGCCATGCTTTATCCCAAAACAAAACAAGCTACTTCACTTGCATGACCTTACATGGTACATTACTTATCAATAGCCATCACACATACAATGCTCCTGTTAGGGAGATAAAATAAAGGAAATTATAATGCTCATATCTGGGGAGTAGAAAACTTAGCCATAGGGAAAAAATGGAATCAAAGCTATTCTCTTAACCAAGCACCCAAACAGGTGTAAGCAAATGTAGTTTTGGAAACACTTTGAAGTCTTTAACATTTTAGAACTTTGAATAAATTGTTTCTCATTAATTTCATGTAAAATATTCGCTATTGTTTAAGAAAAGGTCTAATTTTTGAAGTGTTCTGAAACTGTCTAGGAAATTTTAGGGGCATAAAAAACACTCATGATGCCCTGACTGTGGTGTTATTAGCCAATTGCTTCACTCTGTGATGTCTACCAGAATAACTTGCAGTTTAAGTGATCAGTTAGTGTCATCAATAACATGTCATAATTATTATATGATTGCATAGTTTCCTAGATGTTTTTGTAGAAAATAGAAAAATCTGTATGTGCATTCATCCATTTATATGTATGCATGTGCATGTGTATGCATGTATGTGTTTAAATGTCTACATATGCTGACAAAGATGGGGAAATAGGGAAAGGAGGGAATTAACTGCTGAGTCTGACTTATATTTATGTTCATTTTATTGTCGTATGAGACATCAAGAGAAATCTCATAGATCAGTGGTTTTCAACCTGTATGTTGTGACCCTTTGGGGGTTGAATATCCAATATCCTGCATGTAAGATATTTACATTACAATTCATAACAGCAGCAAAATTGCAGTTTTAAAATAGCAACAAAATAATTTTATGGTTGGGAGTCAGTAAAACCTGAGGAACCACATTAAGGGGTCACAGCATTAGGAAGATTGAGAGCCATAGTCATGTATTTAACAAACCTGTTGTATAGCAGTTACCCAACCTTCAAAGGTGATATCAGTCCATAATTTATAAAGGAAAAGGCTGGGGCAGGGGTAGAAATGAGCCAGTCTCCCATGATCACTCCAAATGTATGCTTAATGACTTCTTGTTAACCTTCACAGACTCTGGTGACACATTTGCAATCCAGTGAAAACCAACACCCCAACTTCTAACTCTCTCTGTGGCATTTTCCATCCGCATGGGGAAGGTTGTTCTCCCAGGTAGATCACAGGGATTTCAGAGTTGGAAAAGTAACACAGTTATCCAGACCATTTGCTGGGATGTAGTTGAGGTTGTAGTCAGGAAGCAGACTTCGGAAAAATGTGAAACCCATCACTCTGCTTTTGCCAAACGTGCAACTTAACCTGCATGTTCTCAAAAGTGACAGTGACTCAGTGATGCTGGATGCTCTTACAACAGAGGGTCTAGATATTTTTAAGTAAAATCTCTTACAAGGGTTAGCTAGGCAAAGAAATATGTGTGTGTGTACATATGCATGCATATATATATATATATTGCTAACTTCTTTTCTTGTCTTCCTTTGTTTTGATTAAACTGATTTTACTAAAGAAGAATCTCTTTGATTTATATTTTTGGAAAGAGTTATTATTTCCTCTAACATGGGCCTAATTCCAGGGAACCCCCAGCTCATTAGCATGCAATGCCTTTTCTTCTCAACTGTCATCATAGCTGCCAGCCAACTGTGAATGCCTTGATCATGATTGATTTCTTGACTTCATGGTTTACTTAAAATTTCAGTTGTTGAGTGATATGGGCAAGAAGGCCTTGTCCACTGACTAGCAAGAGGCATGACATGATGAGGAAACTTTTTGCAAGGAGCTTAGTTCCCCACAGTAACAAATGTCAAATGAGCTCAGAGCTGGAGCTCAGGAGAAGAGAATATGTCGCCCAGCACTCAGGTAGGACTATACATACTTGCCTATAATTAAAAATAAAATTTAAAACACTGAGCATTATATACAAATATATTCCATGTGGCAGATACTGTAATGGATGCCGTGATGTGGTCACAAGCTATCCATTCAACACGGAGGCCTTCTTCTCGGCTACTGTCAGTGAATTTTACACATAAATCAGAGCTAAGCACTTGTCTAGAAATTTCTCAATTGGTAACAACTGCCTTGCCCAAATTTGTGAGCCCTTCAATTGATAGGGAATCCCATACAGAGTGTAACCAACTCCACAGAGTGCTACTACTCTGATAATCTAGTTTATCTCTCTAGCTCACTGTGGAATGAATATGACATCCACTGTAACTGTATTTTAGTTCAGTCCTTGTTATTTTCTACTCAGCCTTACTTCCTTATTGATTCTTGGGTTCCTTAAAGACTTGTTACCTAGAATATTGTTTGATAGTTTGCTTATGAATCTCTTTGTCCTGGTCATTCCCATTACATGTCTAAGTAAGATACCTCCCTGTCTATGGGATTTAATATGGTTCAAGTTACTATTGGTTACAAGATGATACTTATTGTACCTCTATTTCCTTGTAACACTGGAGAAGAGGCAGAATGATAACATTTAACTCCTGTATAAAGATAGGGTCCAGGCCTTCCCATGTAAATCAGAATTCTTGCACATCAATCTTTATCATGCTAATGTTTAAAGAGGTCTTCTGCAAAAGATTTTGATATTTTAAAGACAAGAATTTAGTTTGATTTAGTTTAACTTGAAGTCTTTGGTGCAATAATGGTCTTCAACAAATTATGTTGACTTGAGGAATGAATCAATGAATAAATAAAGTACAATTTAGAGTTCAATGACAAAATATGTCCACTAAATGGTTAAGCTTCCAAGAAAGAAGAGGTAGGATTTGGGGTTGATCTTGAAGAAATGTAGTAGGCTAAAAACAATATTTCAGATAAAGGCATTATAGTAGGATTGAAGTCTGTTTCATGGTAATAAAATATTATTTATGCCTATTTGAATGTCAGTGGGTCTTTATTAAAATACAGCTGTGCTTCATGAAACCACTGCATTTCAGGTGCAGCAAATGAAGTATTAGAACCAAGAACTCTATTGTTATAAGCAAGAGATCTTATGATTAGATCCCAGATAATACACTCTCTGACTATTTATTCTGCTTTCTTTCTTTGAAGGCCTTATCTTCAGGCCCCTTTTACTATTTCACTCAAGAATTAAGAACAAATTCCAGGAGGCTGTGGGTACAATAAGAAAGAAAAAAGTTGCCTCTGTTGTGGCCTATTATCATTTTAAGATTTACCCTAATATCAGCAGAATTTGGAGAAACACTAAAAATGTCACGTGAATATATTGAGAGTGGTGCTGGGGAGAGAGGTCAACCAGTAAAGTGCTTGCCAAGAAAGCATGAGGTTGTGTTTCAAGTTTGATTCTCAAATTCTATATAAAAGTGTGGGTATAGTATTGTACCTATAATGCTGTCCTGGAAAGGTGATCACTGGGGCTCCTTGGCCAGCCAGCAGGGCCTAAGTGCTGAGCTCCAGGCCATTGGGAGACCCTGTTTCACAAAGCAAGGTGATATTACTCAAGAATCATCTGCACTTGCACACTTGTTCACAGTTACACAATCATACACAGACGCAGACACACACACACAGAGAGAGAGAAAGAGAGAGAGAGAGAGAGAGAGAGAGAGAGAGAGAGAGAGAGATCAGATAGTGTGCCCTATGAGCTGTCTTAAGTGGATAGTACAGAAGAGGGGCTCTTTGAATGTGTACTATTATACAAATTTTCCTGGAGACAAATATCTATTCACTCCCAATAGTTCATCACTCACAGATTAAGTCAATGAGTCCATCCAAGTCTATCTTGATGAAACAAAGGTCATTTAGGGTCACTAGAGAACAGATAAAGTATGATTACAGAAGCATGGGAAACTTATAAGTAACTCTAACATTGAAGAAGATGTTTCTTAACAACAGCTGTTGTTCATAAATCTGCACTAGATGCCAGACATTATTTTAGGAAATTGCCTCGATTATCTTATTTATTCCTCACAGCTATGGATGAAGTAAGCAGTAGTATGTTCACCATTATAAGATGGGGGTTGGGTAATGAAAAGAAGCAACAATTTAGCAAGTGGTAGACGTGGAAGTTGATCCTCTGGATTCTCCAAAGACTCAAGAAATAAAGAATTCCAAGATGTAACTGTGAGCACATGGTCCTTGAATTTCATCATCAAGTGGCATACTGGGATAGTTTTATGCATTCTACTCACTGAATCACTGATGCATCAATTCCTCCTCAGAATTTGAATGTCACCTTTTTTTATGCCAGAAACTGATGATGCAATAGGGGATTTCAGAGAACAGTAAACTTTTTTTGTTTGAGGGAACACAACTGTAAGGATTCAGAAAAAATCCATAGTGTTTGAGCTGAAGGTCAAAAAATATAATAGGGATTGGCAAGTTTCAAGTAGCTATTGCAGAGAGGCCTGAATGAGTGATGGGTATAATTAGGTGACAGTATGGCCTGTAAAATCACATGAGACTGAGTAGAAAATGACAAGGGTTTGAAGAGCAGTCAGCCTGGCATGATGTGATAAATAATGAGGGGCAAGAATGAGCAAGGCCATGCACATTTGTCTAGGACCACTTTCCAGATGTTTCTTAGCCACCTTGATTGATGTGTGAGTGCTTCTTCTTGGGAGGAGGGTGTTGAATAGAATATGTTACAGAGGTTAACAGAGCAGAAATAACTAATAGATGAGAAGTTGGACAAACGGTTAAAAATCTAAGAAAGTTTATTGCAAACTATTCCATGTTTGAGAGTGGCCATCGCTTGTTGCTTTACCTCCAGACTGAACCCAAGACAGAGGAGACTGCCTTTTCTGCTCCACTGATTCACTGATTGCTTCAGGGAACAAACACGCAAAACAGACATATAGGGTCTGTTTTCTAACAAGGCAGATTCGTTTAGGAATTTAATGTGGAATTTGGTGGGAGGAGTCTATAAAAATGGTAGAGAATAACAAATGACCACATGTCAAACAGAAACAGAGTTGTAGAAGAGAAAACTTTATGGATTCTCATCTAAGCAAATCTATAATGAAGAGAATTAAGACCAAGGAACAAATCAAAACAACCTCCCCCAACATTGATCTGGTGTGATTTTAGCTATAATGCAATTTAGCCCACAGCCAAATGCTTCCCTGTCCTACCTACTACATATTCAACTCTATTAGTGACTATATGCTACTTAAATGAGAGAGCAGCATGTTAGCCCAGGATGATCCTAAGATGGGTAGAATATGGGTTTTAATGTTTTGAAAGCAGACAGGAGTCATGTGCATGTGAATAAACAGGGAATTAAAATATATCCTTTGTGCCCTGTCACTTGGCATAAGTCTGGGCCTAATCTACATCCGTGTTTTGTGCAGTCACGTATCTCATTTCTTCGGAGCTTCATTCCAAGGCTTCTACATTCCAAAACCCTTGCTATTTACAATGTATACTGCATAAATGAGATGAAATAGCAACTGAGTAGGGATAATGCAACATTCTCTTTAAAACAAATGCTGCATATACATGCGCGCATGCACGCACACACACACACACACACACACACACACACACACACACACAGAGAGAATTTGTAAAACAAATCACCATGACAAGGTTTCATTCATAAGCAGTACTAAATCTGATTCTCCTAGGTGAAGACATTTGTGCCTTAGTACTTTACTCTCTAGATCATTCTGGTTGCATTTCCCAATAACCCAACATCCCTTTTTCTGGCTATGCAACACTCACTGTATGTGTTACCAGAGTCCAACTGTTTCTGAAAAACTAAGTCGAGCTCATTTTTTTTTTAAGTTTCTAACTTCACGGAACTTTCAAAGCTCAACATTTTATATAGAAGTCTCCTGTCACATTTGTATTGTGGACATTTTACATTTTTGAGTTACCTAATGAACACCCCCTAGAATACCACAGATGATTTATTTTAAATTTCCTATTGGAAAAACATTCATTTGGAAACACAGCTATGAAAACATTAAACTAGTTTGTGATAATACTTGGCTTCTTAATAACACAAGTAGGCCAGATCTGACAGCAGGTCTACTTGCAACTTGAAGGTAACAGTGGCACGAACCTAAGTCATAGTTTGGAATATCCGCAGCATTGTCATATAATGTAGGAAAATCAATGTCTATTAATAATATTTATAAAATATTCATAAAACTCAGAGTCTATTAATAATATATAGGTGTTTCTGTAACCCTGCTATGAAGAAATATTATAGTAATTTTCTTACAATTAGTTTAGACAGCTTTAAAATGCTGAGTTTGTTAGAAGTTGCTAAAAAGACCTTAATTCTATCAGAATGGAAAGTCTTGATTTATTACATAGAGGAATTCTACACCATTCATCCCATCATTGCAACTAACTGATAAAATCAGGGTAAGGGCATACAGCTTACTTCTCTTCCTTATTGTGCTTTCATTATTCTTTAAAATTATAGTGTATTTATAGAACATATCTTGGTCATATTCACCCCATTCCTCCCTCCATTTATCAGACCCTTGTAGGAACTAAAGAATTTGTTGACTATCATGAAATGAAATTAAACTCCAATTTATGCATAGTTAAAATATGAAAGTCAGCCACAAATATTATCAGAATTAGTTGGTTACACTTTTATTTGGCCCAAGTGTGATTTTGCCACATGACATATTTAACTTTTACATTCCTGTATTTCCGAGTACACTATGTTCTCCTAGGAAGGAAATTCATCTCTAGTTACATCCACTCAGGCTACGAGGGTTCACTGAAACAGAAGTTACAGTATATGTGGGGAACATGGGTATAACACAGTTGGGAACAATAATTGGTGTATTTCCCAAGAGAGTCAGGAGAGCCAAAGTTTTGTGAAAGAGTTTGGACTAGAAGCTTTAGAAAATAAATAGAAGTAGGAAAATTAAAGCACAAGGAATATGATGCTGTTCCATCTCTCTCTATTCTGCAATTGCAGCAACTCTGCCATTGAAATACAACACCACTTGTAACCGTATAAAACACAACTGAATGCAAATGTCCCCTGCACAAGTTCAGGCATGGAGATGAGAAAATACTAGTTACATGTTCTGAAGAGTCCACACTTTCTTCTTTACTTGGATGGTAAAGGCAAGAAAACTAAATGCATTTGCCTGTACCATGTCCTATACTGCCTTTTCCATTCTTATTTCCAAAAGGTTCCATATAGGCATATGGATGATGTGTCAAAATTTTGAAAAAAGAATATTGTGATATTTGTTCTATATAATAAAATATTTTTCTAAGTATAAAATTTTATGTATTTTGAGCATGTAATATTGGGGTTACATGTAAGTTATCAGAAAACTGTAACTCTGAAAGGTGTAAGTTAAGGATTTACAAAAATTTGGTTCACCACAAATAACAAAGTATGCTAACTGGCCTTTCTATAATATAGTTATTGAGAGCATACGTGTTAGAATTTAGTAGGCTGATTTTTTTATAAATCTCAATTTAGTATTGTTAGATAAAAAATGATAGACTAACCAAAATATCTGAATAATAAAAAGCACTCAGTGAACAAGAATGTATCATTCCTAAAAAGTCAAATTAGATCATAGATTGTGACATTCTTAAAATCCTCCTTTCAGAAGGTGTGAGACGATAGCTGTGACTAAATGAAAATGAGAAGACATTTCAAAAAAGAGGATTGTGAAAAGAAAATGTAATAACCCATAAAGGCCATCCATGTAGACAATTCCAAAATTAATAAAACAAGACACATGACGAGGGATAGCATAAAAGAATATTAGACATGAAAAATGGTGTTATTAAAGTGTGGTATCATTCATGTTTTAGTGACAGGAAAGTATTAAGGAATCTCAAAGTTTATGAATTTTAATTGATTTAGATACATTGAAGAAGACTGATAAAAGAAACGCTTTACATATAGAATTTTTACAGTACAATAAAGGAAAATTATTAGATTTTTATTATTAAATTTTAATATAAAATGTTACAATTAAAAATAATACATTTACAACAAGTGATTTCTGTAACATGAAGGGCCATTTGTCGGGGTTTCTGTCCCGCCTGGTTCCCAGTCATTAAGCCCCAAAGAAATCACACAGAGAGGTCTATATTAAAGGTAAACTGATTGGCCCATTATCTCAGGCTTCATATTAGCTCTTATAACTTATATTAACCCATTATTCTTATCTATGTTAGCCACATGGCTCGGTACCTTTTTCAGCAGGGCAGGTCACATCCTGCTTCTTCGGTGGTCTGGGCAGGAGTGAGAGCAATAAGAACAGGAGGATTCTGGGAAAAAGGAAGTACTTTCTCACTCCTGCCCAGACCACCACTGAAGAAGCAGGATGTGACCTGCCCTGCTGAAAAAGGTACCGAGCCATGTGGCTAACATAGATAAGAATAATGGGTTAATATAACTTATAAGAACTAATACTTAGCCTGAGATAATGGGCCAATCCGTTTGTAACTTATGGAGACCTCTATGTGATTTTCTTTGGGACCTAATGACTGTGGGACCTGGTGGGAGGACAGAAACCAACCAGGCCCTCCTGTTACAGATTTCTAAATTAAAGTGCAATACAGTTGAGATGGGTGTAATCAGGTCATGTAAAGTTATTGGTTTTTATTTTGGCTTTGTTTTAAATTATCAAAGGCTAAGCAAACCTTTAGAAAGGAGGCGGGATTAGCTGAAGCACAAACAAAAGATGAAATAATTGATTAGTTATTGTCCCAAAGAGGATTGGGATAAGGTTAATTTAGACTCAAACTAAGCATTAAAATTTAGAACAAGGGGCAGATCTCTCCATGGCTTAAGAACATTGAAATATGTGTGTAGTGAGAAGGAAACATAGCTTGTGTATGAAGAATTACAGACCAGATAAACTTTGCCTACTGATTAGGATCCGGGGCCTCGGGATGCAAGGAGAACTGCATTGCGGTAGTCTTTGGTTTAAAGATTAGCCTGAGAAGGTCTCCACACATATGCCTGAGGGCAAAGAAGCTGTGTTAGCATACAACTCTCTGGAATGGCAACAAGCATGGGTGCTCTTGTAGATTTTAATTTCTATTGCTGTGATACCAACCCTGAAAACGCCATGTAGTAGAGGAAGTGAAGGAAGGAGCTTATTTCAACTCACAATTGCAGGACATCACAGCGGGGAAATCAAAGAAGAAATCCAGCTAGGTAGGCATTTTACATCTCCGCAAGGGCGGAGGGAAATGACTGAATACATACTCAGTAGCTTGCTTGCCTATGTTAAGCTCTGTTTCACCACTTTTACACAGGTCAGGACCCCTGCCTAGGTAGTGGTGTTGTCTTTAGTGGGTTGGAACATCCTATATCAATAAAGCTAATGAAGGTACCACTCCCCCCCAGCCAACTCAGTGTAGACAATATCTCATTGTCATGCTTTCCCAGATGCCAAGTTGGCAATTAAAGCAAACCACCACAGGTACTGAAAACGAATGGTGAGGAAAAGTGAGGACAGTGCGTGAAGGATCCTCACAAACAAAGGACAATTGTAGGTATCAGCTCCTGGTACATGCACACAGGCCCAACTGAGTCAGATTTTCTTGCTTTATGACTGATTCCAAATTGTAAATTAATCAGCATAAACTCTGCTAGAGCCTAATTCAATGCTGCTTGACCCAGTGAAGGAAAGTAAGGATACACAAGTGAATTTTGTGTTTCAGCTTGAAGAAGCCAAAGTTTGCAAATGCCCAAGATGAAATCCAGCTTCTCAAATGCTGAGGCTCGCTGGACCTCCATCAAGTTCTGACACATACATGTAGAACAATTCTAACTCCATCCGGTGTTCATTCCTCTCCTTTATTATGCAGTGCTGACTGAGCAGCCACATTTCCCAAGAGTTCCCTGTTCCTCAATACAGATGTGTTTCCAATGGAGGCTTTTCAAAATCGAATATTTAGGATTTGCCCATTGTTTTCTTTTCATAAAGTGACTAATTCAAGTTAAGGCCAAGATTGGAAATGGTCTTTGAGACAATGAGTCAGGTATCTTATTCTCTTATCCACATCAAATTTCTCAAAGAAACAAAGGACTTCCCTGTAAAATAATCTCCTGAAGTTTATCACAAACCAGTTGGGATGTATGTCTTTAAATGCAAGTCTATTTAGTTTATTCTTGACCCATACACCATTTCTTTTCCTTTTGAAGGAAGTGCATTGTGCTGCCTTAAGCAGATACAAATGTGAGCATTTGTAAATTTTGTTTCAGAATAGCTTCCTTGTCAGAAGAAAGACTACTTCTTATCTAACTGTAATAAATATGCTTTCTGATCTTCTTTGTTTCTTACTTGTATACAGAGGCATTTTACTTCTATAACATCTGTGGATCAATAAGGCAGGTCTCTGATCTTGGAACAGAATGCAAGTTGGAGTTCTAGATATAAAATGCTGAAACATATTAACAGCCACTTACATTACTCTTTTGTAGAAAAGCACAGCAGATAGAATGGGTAAGAGAGTAGAGGAGAATAAAGGAAATTAAAGGAAGCTGAATGCAGACCAGATGTTGAATGTCAAGTTTCCACTCTGAGAATATAAATGCAGGCACTGGGTGGCCAGATGAGGTTAAAATGCATAGATACCAACTTAATTTAATAAACAATTAGACGTTCCTTAGGGGGAAAACCAACTGAGACAAGTAATGATTATGAGAAATATCAATTTCTTTTCTTCTATATCCCTGTTTCTCATTTTTATTTTCTCAAGTCCGTAGATGGCTGTCCTCTGTCAGAATCCATGAAGGAGATCTGTGGATCTCTTTTATAAGGAAGCTCATTCATTGGAGTTTCTACTACCTGCTTGTTTTTCAGTGAACAAATCACCTAAATCCGTCACTTAAGGGTGTGAATTTCTATAGCTGCATTGAGGAGATACAATATTTACTATCTAGCATGGGAGGGGAGAAAAAAAGAAAGACTCAATAAACAAAGGACAGAAGAGATATACTGGGCAATGCAAAGTGCAAGCAAGATCTTCCTTTAAGAAAGGACTTCTACTAGTCATTGAAAATGGTTTCATGAACTACAGCTGCTAGGCTCTCCTGAGATTATATCACCCAATGAAAACTTCAACCTTTGCGCTAAGAAACATCAATGGATATCTGAAAGTCCCCACTACTACCATGGGAAGAGAAAGAAAACACCAAGTTTGTGCTACAAAGGCCAAGATAAACATCACCTGACACATAAAAACAGGACCTTAACCAGATCACATTGTATGTTTGGACTCAGTTCTCTGTTCTGGACCTTGAACACCTAATGATTGTTTTATATGTTCTCCTTGAGAATAAACTAGATGGCAAGAGAATCAATAAATGTATCCAGCACAGGTTTGGCCTAAAGCACATGCTAAAAGAATAGTGATCAAAATCAAGTAGCTGTACTAATTATGTTTGTGTCTCCCTGTCTTCTATTTTCTTTTCATCTGGAGCTCTTGAGTCACCCCCTTCCTATGTTAGGAGTCCTTGAGAAGTGATGTCTTAGTTCCTCATCTTCAGGTTCCTTGTGTGTTCAAGCCTCAAACAAGTTGGGCCAGTCTGAATATAATATCTAAGAATATTGCTTTCTGCAAACGAAAATGAGAAAGAGTAAGGAAAGTAAACCCCGATTCTTATCATCATAATGTGTCTCTTTGGTACCAGTTTTCTAATGGTACCAAACATCTAATTGACCCAGGATTTCTCAGCTTCTAGAAATGTTTATCAATCAATTTCCATTGCTTATAAGACACCCATTACAAAACCAATCTAAAACACTTGGAAACTTTAATTTTTACTTTGTTATTTTTCTTCAAATATTTACTTATTTTACTTCCAATAATTCTGTGTCTACATCATTTGCTCTTAATTTTTACTGAGAGGATTCTTTGGGGGATAGAGGCAAGGCCCAGACAACTTTTTCGGGTAATACAGTATGCTTCCTATCATCAATATAAAATATACAGCACAGAGAGCACCAACAGGCAAAGGCATATTTAGTGTGGTCCATATCCTCTGACAAACATTTAGGATAATAGGGGTTTTCATTTTTTTATCAATAGGATTTTCCTTCACTGTCTTATAATATTGTATTTTAACCACATTTTATTCATTTATGTTTTTCCTTCTAGGATTATATTCTATCTTTCTTACTTTTACTTCTTTGTGTGTGTGTGTGTGTGTGTGTGTGTGTGTGAAGTTATGAGGGTTCATAGGTATGTGTGTTTATATTTGTGTAAACGTTATGAGGGTTCTTGTGGAGCGCAGGTAACATGGTGCCTATAGCAAGTAGAAGTGACAGTGGGACAGTGGTTCTCCCCTTCATCTTCTTTTCCACTGTTGTGTCTCAGGCTAGATGTCTGTGCACTTCTATATTTCTACTCTCTTCTAAAACCAATCTTTTAATGAGATTAATGGGGAGTTTTGTGTTTCAGAAGCATACTGTTATTTTTATCCACCATACTCACTAATTCTCTCAGACAAACAAATAAAACTGAACTCTTCTGTATCTTTTGTTTTGTTCTCCTAGACTCTACAGCCACCACCTAACCGCCCAAACACAAAACAAGGAATGAGGTACTATACTTTCACGTTTATTTTGTACCTTCCCTTTCCATTCTTACCCCATTCATATGTATGCCCTTTCTTCTGCATAGTGCATTTCACTGCACCTTTAACATCTTAGAACTTTTTAGAATGTTCTGAAATTTCCTATTTTCAGTTTGGTCACAGTTCTTCCAGGTCATTTCCTTTCCTTGATTCCACAGCACCATTTGTTGAAGATGCTTTCTTTTTTTTTTTTCTATTGTGTATCTTTGGCTTCTTTTTCTAAAACCTTACATGATGGAGTGCTACACAGCAGAAAAAAGTAACGAAATCTTGAATTTTGTAGGAAAATGGATGGAGCTAGAAAACATTATTCTTATTGAGGTAACCCAAACACAGAGAGACAATTATCACATGTACTCACTCATAGGTGGTTTAAACATAAAGCAAAGAAAACCAGCCTACAAACCACAATCCCAGAGAACTTAGACAACAATGAGGACACTAAGAGAGACTTACATAAATCTAATCTACATGGGAAGTAGAAAAAAAAACAAGCTCTCCTGAGTAAATTGGGAGCATGGGGACCTTGGGGGAGGGCTGGAGGGGGAGGGGAGATGCAGGGAGGGGAACAGAGAAAAATGTAGAGCTCAATAAAAATAAATAAAAATAAGAAAAAACAACAACAAGCAACAAAAAAAAAACAGGTGCTCATAGGTGTGGGAGCCCACATTGCCTCAGTTTCCATCTGACTTAAAGAAGTCATTTGAGTTCAAGTTTGCCTGCTCTGCTTTTTCTTATAATCTTGAGGCCTATGAGAGACTTTTGATTTAGCCAGTGAGAAAATAACTCTCTATGTAGTAGACAGTATACTACTGATGACAAACCTCAAGAACATCAAGATAGAAAGGAAGGCTGCTTCTGAGCAGCAAGCACATGTTGGAGAGGAGGCTGCTCACTCAAGGACAGGAATGGTCATGTGATCAGATACTGACTGACCGTCTGTGCTGTGCTTTGTTCTGCTTTCGATATTAGCAAGTTCTGAAATAAACTCGGGGCTGTTTGGCTCCTTCGGCATGACCAGACAGACCTCCTGGTTCTATCCTGTTTAGTAGGAGGCTACTTGTTCATCCCTGCTGCGTAGAACCGAAATAATCACACAGAAACTGTAGTAATTAAATCACTGCTTGGCCCATTAGCTCTAGCTTCTTATTGGCTAACTCTTACATCTTAATTTAACCCATCTCCATTAATTTGTGCATCATCATGAGGTCATGGCCTACCAGCAAAGTTTCAGCATGTCTGTCTCCAGGGGAGGTTTCATGACTTCTCCCCTGACTCCGCCTCCTTTCTCCCAGCATTCAGTTTAGTTTTCCCCACCTAGCTCTGTTCTACCCTATCAGGCCAAGCCAGTTTCTTTATTAACCAATGGTATTCACAGCATACAGAGAGGAATCCCACATCAATCCCATCTTCTGTTTCTTCTGACTTTTCTTTGGCCTTGAGGATCCCCAATCCAGAAACCCTAGCTGATCTTGTAGGAGCAAGCTCCTACACATAGGTGTGTGGAATGACCACAATTTTTAACAAACATAATCTCTGTTAATATGAGTGATAAATGGCAACAACCAAAACTAAAGACATTTCTGTATATTGACAGTGCAGATTGTCTAATCTATAACTTGTCCAAATCTCCATCCTTTCAGACATATTGGTAAACAGTCTGTCTCCACAATACCACAGTAATCATGAACAATATCCTTGGAGAATGGAACTGTTCTAAAAGATGATGCATAGAGAAAACATTTTGAAATGGTTTTTATGGCTGGAATTTTTTTGCCTTATATGACTTCCTTCTTTTTCATGTAATGAAAAATGAGCTATCATTATAGAATATTAGAGGTCATGAGCCTATTCAAAAATATTTAGCTTTAGGTGACAATGACAAAAATGGTAGGTGAAACAGACACTGAGTGATCCCCCCCTCTGCTCTACGGTTACTGTATGGATAAAGCAGTTAAAGCAAAGTCATGTTCCTAAGAGACTGCCACATACACAGCAAGTCTGCCCATGGAAGTGTTACAATGCTCAAAGAAGTCCAAACAAATACAAAGAACTATGATCAGGATTTTAAATTGTATTATACAAATATCTTCTATTGTATTAAATTGAAATTAAATAGGACAATTTCTGAAGAAATGTCTTGAGTATACATGGCATATATACAGGATTTGGAGATAAGTGAAAATGACATAGACAGAGATTCGCTATACAAGGTCACTCCCTGTAAGTGATTCAGTCAATAAACAAACGTCTGCATCAAGAGCAGAAAACTGTAAGAAACGTAAGAAGATTAAGTGCTAGAAAGTGGTTTGCACTTGTCTAGGGAAATGGAGGGCATTGCTTACCAAAGACAGCAAGAAAAGTCTCTGTGGGGCAGAAAGAGTTTGCTTAAACAAAAGGGTTATCTCGTGAAAATGTCTTGGACAGAGAGCAATCTAGTATATCAGAATAGATCTGTGCCATTAAGCCTGAAAACCAGGGCATGCAGTGAAGGGCAAAGAAATAGCAGAAGAGCTACAGTGAATGAGTCCTGTCTATTTTAATGTCTCATGTTGAATAGACTACAGTGGGATCTTACTGGTGAATCATAATCAGCGGATTTTAATGAAGGCTTAATAATAATTACTTTTAAAAGATGATCTTTGTTTTTTATATTTTAAAATATTTTAATAATTTTTATGTCACTTTTTTCTTATTTTTTCTTTTCTTATTTGATATAGAAAGGTCATGGATTTGAGAGGAAGACAACAGAGGTTTTATATGGAAAATAAAACAAAGGGCTATGCTACAGCATTAAACCCTCTGACAGTTTCAGTGACATTCTAGGTAAGAACTAGGCATAACTTTTATGGTAGCAGTAGGAGCAAATCTGTCTCAGGGTGATCTCTGAAGGCACAGGGTACTGTAGATTTATTGCATGTGCCAAAAGCATCCTTAGGTTTTGAGAGAGAATAACTGTGTAAAACGGAAGTTGGCATGGACAAAACTGGTAGAAACAGATGCTTAGGATTTTGTCTAGCAATACTGTTCTAATGAAATATTGTTCTTATGAAAAAATAATTTTAAGAGGCTCATTTGGCTCCCCAAATCAAACATAAATCCAAATACATTTGCACAGTACCAGAGATGAGTTTTAGATCATAGATAAACATGAGTGTTATTAGGTTTTCTGTGTTACCTGTGGTCACCGAATAATAAAAGGAAATAGTGTCAATAGCCAAAAAAAAAAGATCATTTATTCATGTCTTCATTTGAGAACTCTCTGTTCTGATCCATAGACTATTTTATTTGGATTGTTTTCCCTTAGTTGTTTGTATTTTGGTATTCTTTATAGAATCTGAATATTAATTCTCTATTAGATGTTTAGCTGGCAAAGATTTTCTTCCACTCTGTGAACTTCTTCTTTTATAATTAGTTGTTTCCCTATCTGTAATAAAGCAATTTAGTTTTATGATATCTCCCTTGTCAATCAGGGACCTTCATTCCAGAAGAGATGGGATCCTATTCAGAAAGTCTTTCCCTATACCTCCAACTTGTAGGTCACTTTCTTTGTTTTCTCATAACTTTTCTGTGGGTTCAAGTTTTACATTGAGGTCCTTGATTGATTTGTAGTTAGTTTTTATGTGCAGTGATAGACACAGGCCTATTTTCATTCACATATAGGTAGACATCCAGTTTCCCAAGCACTATTTTTGAAGATGCTGTCTTTTCTCCAGTGTATCTTTTGACATCTTTCTCAAATATCTGTCAGCTTTTTGACTCTTCTTTTGCTCCATGGATTACATGTCTGTTCATTATGTACAAGCAAACAACACTAAACAGATTCAGCAGGCTGGATCTATATATTTGTTTATATGTAACCACTATGGTTAAGGAACAGGAAGTCATAAATTTGGTTTGGAAGGGTTGACGGGACATGTAAAGGAGGGAGGATAAGATAGGGGAAATTGTGTCATTGTATTTTCATTAAATTTTACAGAGAAATGTTGACAAAGGGAGCATTCCTGGAATATGCAGCATTTATTGAGAAGCTAGAGAGTCAAAAGTAAGGAAAAAGCGTGACAAGGAGCACCAGTTTGCAGATGAGATAAACTAAAAGGGAAAATTCTTCCAGGACAAAGAACAGAAGTCAACTCTTAAATCATAAATGAGCTTTGTTAAAGGAAGGATGAAATTGGACCCGCTGTGAAGCCTATTTCAGTGAGATGTTGAGAATAAGTACCCAAATTCAATTGCTTACAAAGGAAATGTGAGAATGTTTGTGTTGAAGCACATTGTATGATTTAATGACTATACAAGCTGGAATTAATATCTAGAATATATAAAATGCAAAAAATAAACACCAAAAAGTTAAATAATATAATCATGAATTTCCCTAAATAAAATCAATAGCTCTCAAAGGTGAAATAGCAAATGGCTAGTAAATATTTCTTTAAATGTTCAACAACTTTAGTTACTGTGGAAATACAAATAGAACTGCTTATAGATCCAATAGCACCACAGGCAGAGTAACTTAATATCAAAAATAACAAAAAAATAAAATGAATGAGAAAAGTGCCTACAATGATGTGGGAAATTAGTAATTCTTAAATATTGTTGGTGGAAATAAAGATTATAACAACCTTTACAGAAATTTGCATAGTGGTTCCTTTAAGGAAACTTAAAGATGTAACTATTTTGAGACTGTATACTCTACTCTTGGGTACATACCTTAAGAATTCTAAGTCAACACACTACAGAAATACTAAAATATGCAAGTCTATTATTGTTCTCGAAGCAACTAAGCTATAGAGCAGATCTAGATGCTTATCAACAGAGGAGTGGATAGATAAAATAAGGAACATATACACCATGAATTTTTTTCAACCAAAATGAAAAAGTATACAGCGTTCTAATTGTAGGAACCCAGATGTGATCAGAGACCACTATGTTAAACAAAATAAGCCAGACCCAGAAATACAAATACTGCTTGTTTTCCCTCATATGAGGAATCTAGGTTTAAAGGTATGTGTGTGTGTGTGTGTGTGTGTGTGTGTGTGTGTGTGTATGCATGCATGCATGCGTGTGTGTGTGTGTGTGTGTGTGTGTGAGAGAGAGAGAGAGTTGAAAGTAGAAAGGTGACTACAAGAGGGGCAAAAGATCATAAAGGAGGTGAGATAGAAGAAAAAGAAGCGTAATGGAATTCATGTGAGAAGGATAAATAGGAACAAATTACAATGGCTGTAGTTATGAAAATGCCTAATGAAATCTATTAATTTATATACTAATTTAAAAAGAACAAATTAAGGGTAAAATGTGGAAAATAAGTCCTGTACGTATATGTTCTTACTTCTGTAGGTCCATTGCTTTTATTGTGCCCACTCTATATGTATTATAGTATAATAATGAGATGAATTTAAATGCCTCACATGCATTTAATAATTAAGCTATTCAGACAAAACTACATCATGAAATAAGGAAAAGTGACAAGTTAGATTTTAGGTGACCTTAAGACTGACTTAACTCAATGGCATCCACAGTTATGATGTGCCATTGATGAAGAGCACTGGCTCATTTCAAAAGAGGTGGAAAACATTCCAGATAAAGAAAAGTGTACCACTAGCATAGCATGTACATATATGAAAAAAGTTTAAAAAAGTGACAGTTTCTACTTCAAAGGTCACACTCGGACACAGGACAGTGAAATCTGTCATTGTGATGTTCTTGTTTGCAAACATCAGTGTTTATGCAAATGTAGGACAGGATCCCTAAATATCAATGAGGTTCTGAAAACTTTATAGGGTGACACTGAAGAAAATAAAGCACAGGAGTTCATACAGCAAGTGACATACACAAGACATTCAAACTCTTAGAACTCTCCTGTCCTGATGCTAGAAATTCAGAGTCCCGCCTCCCCAAGTGGTGCACAACATCATGGTCCTTAAGTCTTTACGTCAATGACTTTAGATGGAGAATTGTTTTGGAACTCCTCTACTCTTCTCCCAGTTTTGGCCAGGTAATGCACAGACTTCCCTGTCCACAGTTATAATATTGACTTCCATTGTATCTATAATACCAACTGACTGGCCAAGTTGCCATTTCTGCTCATCATGCTGGTTGCCATGGTTGCTTCATAATTTTTTGTTAAAGACACAAAGCTTATTTCAACTCATAAACTATTGACTTACTAAATGATATTAATCATGGTTTCTATTGCTGTGATAAACACCATGACCAAAAGCAACTTGGAGGAAGAAGATGTTTTTGTCAGCATAGAGCTCCCAATCATCAGCATCACTGAGGGAGTTCAGAGCCAAGGTTCAAACAGGGCAGACCCAAAATAATCACTCAGACACTATATTATTTGCAATCCTGTTTGGTCAATAGCTTAAATGTATTGCGAGCTAGCTCTTATATCTTTAGTTAACCCATTTCTATTATTTTCTATTTTACCATGAGGCTCATGGTTTACCAGCAAGTTTCTGGTGTGTCTGTCCCCGGCCCCGGCTACACTGACTCTGCCTTCTTTCTCCCAGCATCAACTTTTGTTCTCCCTGGCTAGGTCTACTCTGACCTATCACAGGCCAAGGCAGCTTCTTTGTTCATTAACCAATAAAAGCAACACATATCCAGAAGGACTTCCCACATCACTTTCTACAGTAGACTTTTGGTGATATTTTGTTTGTGCTTTAAGAAATAAAGATTTCCAGAAGATCAGAGTGCAGAGCTAGCCACGCTAGTCAGCCATTGAGGCCAGGCAGTGGTGGGACACACCTTTAACCCCAGCACTGAGGAGACAGAGGTGGAGGGAATTCTGTGTCTTCAAGGCTACCCTGGGATACACAAGATTGAATCAGTCTAAAAGAGAAACAGAACCAAGCAGTTGTGGCTCACACCTCTAATCTCAGTACTAGAGCGGTGAAAACAGGAAGTGATATGGCTGGGCAGAGAGAAGAATATAAGGCAGGAGAAGAGAGGTTCTCAGGATTCAGTCAGAAGTTTTGTAGAAGATAGCGTTCAGTCTGAGGATTTGTAGAGAAAAGAGGATTGTGCAGAGGTAAGAATTAGTGGCTGGCTGCTCTGCTTCTTTGATCTTTCAACATTTATCAAGATATCTGACCCCAGGATGTGTTATTAAGACCAATTCATGCTACACTGACGTACTTCTGGGACATGGTAGGGTGTCCATATTCATTTGCATTTTATAAATTAGAATATCGTTAGGTCTTTCAGTAAAATACTTACATAAGAAAATAACTTCTAAATCTACATGCCTACCTGGAGTTACCTGCACCTGGCCACAGTTGGAGTGTATAAAGCATGTATTTTCAGCAAGATAACTTGAGATAGTAGGTATCAGGAATGGGAGCCCAAACACTCTTCCACATGCAAGTGAAATAAGCCAGCAGAGTATTACAGAAAGGAACACAATATAAAAGCAAACAGTGGCTCTATAATTTGTGGGTTAAGCATCACCATTTCTCCTTTTTTTTTTCCTGTGGAAAAGAGGGCAACAATGGTAATTTAAAGGATGCCCAGGCTGGCCTCAAACTCTGATCATCTTGCCTCAGTCTCCTTCATCAAATCTCACCGCCATGTACCACCACTGTAAAAGATGCCCAAAGATTACATTTTATTAAAATGAACCAGGTGAACTTTAAATTCAAAACACAGTTTTCTCCAGCAAAAATTATTAAAAGCTGGCATCGTTTCTCAAAGGGGAAAAAGAAAAGAAACAAAAGATGGGGAAGGAGGAGAGAGCTTGGGGGATTAGACAAATACCATGTCATTGTGGGACTCTGTTACACACAGAAACACATATTTGTAGTATTTTGTTCTGAGCTTTAAGTGTAAAACTCATGAAAAAGATTTTATTTTTATTATAATGTTCCTTTGTTCCATGAAATATCATGAGACTCTAAAATATGATGACTTCAAGGAGACATCTGCTACCTATCCTTTTCAAATACCTTGATGTTTTAACAAATTAGTTCCTACACCCTTAGGTTGAAAACCCCAATTTGTTTTTAAAAGTTGACTGGATGTTTTAGACTAGTAGGATGAAATTTCATAGGCATATGTTGGGGGAAGGGTCATTTGCTCATCCTGGCTGCCCAGCCACAAAATAACCACTCAGAAAACCATATTATTTGCAACACTGTTTGGCCAATAGTGTAAGCATATTTCTGGCTAAACTCATATCCTAAACTAACCCATCTCTATTATTCTGTATATCGCCACGTAGCTGTGGCTTACCAGCTAAAGTTCCCAGTGTCTGTCTCAGGTTTCTCTCTGACTCTGCCCTCCTCCACCCATGCTATAGGCCAAGCCAGTTTTCTTTATTCATTAACCAATAAAATCAACACATAGACAGAAGGACCTCCCACACCAGGCATAGGGTTAAAATCTTTCATTTTACAATTTAAAATTCTTTACCACAAAGAAAATAATTGGTTCATAGGCTGCTTGCCCTCTTTCCCCACAGTCCTGGTATGTGTGCGTGCCTGTGTGCGTGTGAGTGTTCATTCAGAGCCCACTGATGAGGTAATATTCACTTTCCTTTATGTCTCAACTGACTGAAAAGAGGCCAGATGAATAATCCAGTGTCTTGTTTTCTGTGGTTTTCTTTGAAGCCTGCTACCACAGCTCCTTTAGTTCCCTTTCACCCTGAAATAAGCATTCTATGCAGGGCTGTTCCTTAGTTCAATAAACTATTCAATCACCTGAAAAATCATACACAAAGCATCCTCATTAATCAGATAACAGTAAAATGGATGTCTCTGATAAACATGAGCAGTTGGAAAGATTTGTGACCCATTCCTTATTTCTCTGGTGACAGCTACCCTCCCCTCTTGGGTAGAATGTACATTAGGTGCTGCCTCTCAAGTGGATTTCCATGCAAGAGGGAAGAATGCCAACCAAAAGCCCTTGAAGTTCAATGTTGTTTCTCCCAGTTCATGAACTAAGACCTTTTTGAGTCGCCTCAAGCCTATGTTATTGCTGCTCTCATGTGCTCTTTCCCGTTTAAACAAATCTTTGGGGCCGCACTTCTGATTTCTTATCTTTGTCCCCCTTTTCAGGTAGTGAGATTTGAAAGGTCTTTTCAGACTTCAAGTTCTGAATTCCCAGGTCGAATTCCATATTGAGTCAGATTCTGATTTTCTTTCTAAATCCCCTTGTCCAGACCCACTTAAGCTGTCATCCTGTACTTATTTCAGCAAGTCTAGTGCTTTCCTTAAGTGAGTGTTTATGGAACTCTATCTAGATGTTGGACCATGACTGTTCATATTATTCCACAAACTACCTCTCTGGACTACTCTCATTTAGATAACTGGTTTCATAAAAGATGAAGGAATCCCATGACTGTCGATCCTTCTGAGGTTTGATGTGCTTCCCTCGTTTCTTTGTTACTCTCTAGACTGTCTGCTTGGATATCCATTTTTAACTCTTTCTGTGCCCCACTCTGCCATGGAAGGCTAACCTTTGAAAATTTCTTTTTTGCTTTCTCAATCATTGTAACATTTAATTAGGAAGTCTGAGCCATAGGTGACAACTGACACATGGGGACAATTGGATCTTGTCCCTTCTGGGAAGTAATTGCACCACAGGCTGTGCCTTTCCCATGAACCCCACTTTTACAAGCTGTTGTGGCTCTTGGCTTCTCATCTGCATGTTCTTAAGCTGTCCAATTTCAAGTGATGAAGCCCTCTGCTGTTACAAGTTCATTTCACTTTCCTTTAGCTTTTTAGCACTTGTAGTATGCTATGACATTTTTGCTGTGTAAAATGTACCTTAACGGATATAAACTGTTACCATTTTTTCAATATTTCTTTTATTTTGAATTATCCATTTGTACTTGGGTTTGTATCTGTAAGGGAGGGCTTTATGTACATGTGTACAAGTGCCCACAGTGACCAGAGATGTCAGATTTCCCCTTGGAGCTAGAGTTATAGGTGGTTGTAAGCCATCCAAAGCAGGTACTGAGCATCAAATTTGGCTCCTCTGCAAGGGTGATATATACTCTTAAATTACTGTGCATCTCTTCTGTCCTACAAACTGTTTTTACTAACTAGTCACAATTATCAGATTCCTTATTCTACTTCTAGTTACATTAGAGCATTCCATTCACTTGAGTTTTGCTCAAATATGGATATGATAATGATGATCCCCAAAATGATTATTTTTTCTTTTTTGGTCTTTATTTACTTTGTCTTTTATGTCTTTCTTTCTCTGTCTCTGTGTCTATGTCTTTCTGTCAGTATGTATGTCTGTCTGTTTCTCTCTATATATATTATATATATATAATCTAGCTATATCTCTATATATATTGCTAGATTTATATATATATATTATATATATATAGTTAATGATATCCTTGAATGTCTTGAATCCTTCTGTATAGTACCCTCTGCCTGACTGCTTTTTAAGGTTATCATTTTTATCAAACTATTTTAGTTTATGTACTATTGTTTGTTGCCATATCTGCACCTTTCTGCATTGAGACTAATACTTGTTTTATTGGTTGTTCAATACTGCATGTATATATTATAGTAATATATATTATATTATATATACTGTTATATGTGCATTCTTATTTATCTTAATTAAAAATTAAATTTTAGCTCTGTATATGCATTTTTCAGAAGAGAGTTCTATTTTTTCCAGAGATCAGATCTGCTAATGAGGACAATGTGATTCTTTGATTCTTTGTTTGCTTTCACAGAATTTTTCCAAAAGTATTAGCTATAGCTCTAAGGGACTTAAGACTTGCTTTTAAATTCCACTAAAAGGGCTTTACTGAGTTGGCTTTTGTAAACAACAGAGACATTTCCAGGCAACAAATCTTGAGTCATCACATCAGTGTCTATCATGCATACACATTAGCACACCACACACACACACACACACACACACACACACACACACACAGAGTCAACAAAAATGAAACAGATTTTCTTTCACATGATGAATCATTCTTTGTCTCCAGTTTAAATTCTTAGATATTTCATATATATTATATGCATAATATATATTGTAAAAAGATCTAATTTTTACATTTTAATTTTATTTTATTTTTGAGAAATTCATACATGAATGCTGTGTTTGCATTATTTCCACTCTACATCCAACTTCATCCATATCTATACCATCGCCCTATCAAATTCATGATCCCTTTAAGCTATTCCTATGCACACACATGTATCCTGTTCAATAAATTTAGTGTTCGTCATAGACATGTGTATCTATGGCCAACCACTTGGGATTGAATCGCCTACTAAGGTGCTCATCCTGGAGAAGACTAATTCTCCCTCCTTTAGCAGCCACTAATTGCCTATAGCTCTACTTCTAAGGGTGATCCCTTGTGATATTTCCCCATCCACATTAGGATATTAACTGGTGTTGCTATTGTGCACATCTTCTTTAGCTGCCCATGGTGTTAAGATGTCATTGGTGCAGCTCCCTATCATGTATAGAAAAGTATCTCACACCGGAAATTGTGGTCCTCTGGACTTACCATCTCCCCTCACTTTTATGATGTTCTATTTTTGACAGAAAATGCTATTGAGACTCCAAGATTTGCATGTAACACCCAGCTAGAAAAAAAATATAGTCTAAATTCCAAGTGATTATTACTGAAATAGCATCTGGTGTGAAACCTGATGCACAGTAAGGAGGTAAATAATTTGGCACTGGTTGAAAGTTGACATGCCAAACTTGGAGGCTGATTATCTTTCTTCTTTAAAACCTGTATTTTTAATTTTTATTTTATAGAATTCTTGATATGCAGTGTTTTGTTAATATATTTTATAAAACTGAATGGATATAATAATTTTAGATGAATTTATAACTGGCTCTTTTGTACTCTGTTTATAAATTATGTTGGTTTTTCCTATACATTTATTTTATTATATTTTGGAATTAAAATATAATTACTCCCCTTGGTCCCTTCCCTATCCTCACCCCAGCTTCTTTTATATCCCATTCTCATTCTCTTTCAAATTGATGACTATTGCTGTTAAATATATATGCATGCATATATGTAATATATATGCATATATTTATACATATACATGCATATATCTCACTGGTCTTGTTTAATGTGCCTTCTGAGTATATGATTTCTTGGCTGACCACTTTGTATCAGATATATTAAAGTGAAAACCACTACTCTATTCCCTAGAAAACAGTTTGATGATGGTACACCTTATTTTATCCTATACCTAATTCACAGCTCATGATCAAATTAGCTTTTTAATTTAGAATTTCATATAGGCAAATGCTATGTTTTGATTACATACAATGACCAAATTCTTTGTTTTGGAACATAGTTAAGGCACTAGAACATGAACAGTTATCTCTATATGGAGTTTTCTTATGAACATTTGAAGGGAACAATGGCATCCTGTTTGTACTTTATAACTTCAAAGTCTAGTGTACTAGCTCATATCCTATTCTTAGAATATATCAGATTATAAGAAATATAGCTGGTTAATAAAGTTATAAATTAATAAATAACACAATAAAGGAATATGTGCATAAATTAGTGCCGAAAAACAGAAGAGTAGAGCAGCCAGCAGGACTTCCAGGAAGCTATTGAGAACCACCCTCTGACACTGGCCAGAAAATCAGTTTAACATTAGTTTTCAAGCTTAAGAAATAAGGTTTACAGCCAAGAGAACATAACTCAAGCCAACTATTTCATTCCCCAGTCACTGATTGCCTCACTAACATCTTTCTCTCTGCTGAGTATGTGAAAGCATATTCTTACTATATATTAGAAAGAAACTTCCTGTGATTATTGACAAATTACTATGATATCTAGGTACTGATTAGTATTATAAGTGCAAAAATGACAGGACTAGTTGGGCCCAGTCATTTATTTTCTATGAAGAAGACATGAAATTGGAAGGCGGTTGTGGTAGTGGGGTCTTAGAGGAACTGAAGGGGAGGAATGGGGATGGATATGACCAAAATACAATGTATACATACATGAAACTCTCAAAGAATAAATTAATTTTGAAAAATCATGGGTTTTCAATAACTTTAATACACTTGGAAATGATTATTAGTCATTCTAGTGGCCATATATCATTCTATCCCATCAAAACATCACAACTTACATATTTACTATGGTGAGGAGTACATTTTGGGTCATCATTAATGCTATTAACATTGATTTCTTTGTGTGGAAAAACATTCCCATTTTTCTTGGGCAATAATGCTGGATGAGAATTCTGGGTGAAAAAGAAAGTCCATTAGAAAGAAATGTCAAAAATTATTCCAAAGTGCCTACATCATGTTGCAGCATAACTCAAGGAATATTGGAGTATCATAATTGCACAAAAACTTCATGTAATTTGGTACAGTAATTTTTAAATATAGCTATTCACTAATCATGTGGTAGCAGGCCATTGTGCTTCTAGCTAATAAATGATGGTGGGTATGCTCCGATGTCATCTGTTTTTGATGGAATGACAAACTATAGATTCCCAAAAGTAGTTTTAGTCCTAGATGTGTATCTCTCTCACATCATTGTTTCTCATATTTCTTTGTACTCTGGGCTGTGATGGTTTTATTCTGATTGATATCCGTGCCCTTTGTGGTGAAGACATTTTTAAGTGCTGATAAAGACAAATGTATTTATTTTTTATATATTGGTTAATCACAGTATGTTCTACTTAAGAAATTATTCATTTAAAGTCATGAGATATTTTCAACATCCTTTATAACCAATATAGTGTAAATTTCTACCTTTTTCATTCTATTTTTTAATTATCTCTGAAACAAATCACTTCTAGTGTATAATTGTTTTAACACGATTGCTGAAAAGACCTTTCTCTTCCACATTGAATATATTTACACCTCCAAATATAACAACATATACAAATTGATGTTTACCTTTCAGTTTAGAGCAATGAAAATACAATAATTTTAGATTATATGAGGGCTTAAATTCTATTTCTATTTATTTATAACTGCATTCCTTTGGTTCATTTATTATTAAGTACTCTGATCTAGAAAAAATTGTGCTTGCAATGAATAACTACTCAGGTTTCTTTTAAAACTATGTTTACTAATCAGATACCTTATCTACTAATAAGATATAGCAAATATTTTTAGTATTTAAAATATTTTAAAAAGTATTAATTTCGTTTGTTTGTCTTCTAACAATTTTCTAATATTCCCATTCTAGTTATATTGGCAGCCTATTAAAGTTAAGGAATATTTTTTCTACCTCAAAAAATGAGTCACAACCACCTGCATGGAAGTTGTGTTCAATGGCGGATGCACCAAGGATGTTTGGCTCTTAAAGCAGGACCATATAGAGCTGGATTACTGGTTGTGTACGCAAATTCCCACATTGACAGGGGCTCAAGGAGGTCAAGATTGTTAGGACGCTAAAGCTCCCTTGAATCATACATAGTTTTGCATGTTATCCTCGTCTGCTCTTTTGGTCAATGGGATTTTTATAAATACATATCTTAGAATTTTAGACCAAATATTTCATAGTATAATGTTCTTAGTAAGCTATTCTACTTAACAGGATGTTGTTATCTGCATTCCCATAACCCAAAGTTAAATGCTCACACAAAATGTCCAGGATTTCTATTCACAAACTAAGCAAAGGATTTGAGTTAAGAAGCCAAGAGTACCCTCTTCTCATGGAACATAACAGTAAAACTCAAAATAAATGTTTCCAAGATCATTGAAAAGAGACTCGAATTCACACACATAAAACCTTCTTCTTACTTTGAATAAAAAACAAGTTTTGTAATAGGACAAAGTGAAAATTTGTTATCCATAAATTGGGGCCACTTTACGTCAAAAGGCCTTTGCATATCCAAATGAGATAATAAAAGTGAAAGTACTTTGTAATCATTACCACCCTATACAAATATAAGTCATTGTTTTTAATAAAAAACAAAGCCAAATTTAGAAATGAATATGTTACTTCTTGATCAAAGAAAATGACCCTTAGAGACATTTTACCCCAAACCAACCCATGTCCTTCTAAAATATAATAGCCCTTGTCATCTCACCATGTGCAATGCATCACTTTATGTTAAGCCCTCTTGAGTTTGCTTTTAAAGTGGAAACATCTCAGAGAGAGTAACAATTATATTCACAGATTAGAATGAATAGCTTTCAAAGACTTCATATAAAGGTTCTGGGACCCAGGCCATATTCATTGCCATCATTCTCTCTACTCTTTGTGACTATGACATTATAATTGATCTCTGGAAACCTTGAAGAATAAGCACATGCATGAGGTTGAAGTAAGGATGAGGGAGAGAGGTCAAAAACAAACAAAACAAGAGTTGCCTTTTCTAGTTGCTCCAAGTTCAACCCTGTAACTCACAGACATCAGAAGTCTATTGCTCCGAATTGGCACAGAGAACTACATACGTTAGGCGCATAGTTTAGTGAAATCTGGCATGAGCACATTTTCACGAAAATATCACCACACCCCTTAAGTATCATGTGGTCTTCCCTCCCACAAACTTTTCCTACAAATTACGGATCTACTTCTTATTCCTATATGTTAGTCTGCATGGTCTAGAATTTTGCACTGATGGAATTATATATTCTTCAATTTCTCTTTTAAAAATCTGACTTTCACGTTGCATAGTTAGTTTATATCAGCCCAGTTTTTCAGCTCTAGTTAGCTGTATTTTGTGGCTGAATCATTTTATGGGTACATTTTGTGCTTTCGTGTATTGTAGATATTTATGTAATTGCAATATTACATTTTATTTAAAAAGGTAGTCAACATAAATATATGTAAACCTTGGGAAAATCACTTGCATTTATTTAACAGATATGAAGGAATGATAGAATAGTATGTCTTTTTTTAAATTTTGTAGGAAACAGCCAAGTGGCCTTCAGAAATGGTGACACCATTTTGCCTTCCAAATAGAAAGCAGCCCACCAAGGTTTCTCTCTCCCCAAAGGCATTGAAATGGTCAGTGAAGTACGGCCTCAAGCATTCTACCGGACTAACCAATCTCTTTGTTGATTTGATTTGTTTCATTAGTTTTAAGAAGAATCATTTCAAATGCTTATTTGTCAGATATGTAGGCTCTTTGACACTTTATTATGTTTAAGAATGTCCCTTGTGTCCTTGATCTCTCTAAGACTTTTATCATGAAGGAGTTTTGGATTTTGTCAAGGGCCTTTTCTGCATCTAATGAGATCACGTAGTTTTCTCTTTCAGCTTGTTTATGTGATGGAGTAAATTGACAGATTTTCATATGTTGAACTATTTCTAAATCTCTGGAATGAAGCCTACCTGATAATGATGTATGATCTTTATGAGTGTTCTTGAATTCAGTTTGCAAGTATTTTTGTATCAATGTTCATGAGGGAAATTGGTCTGTAACTCTCATTCTTTGTGGAGTTTTTGTCTAGTTTGTGTTTCAGGGTGACTGTGGCCTCATAGAAATAGTTTGGTAATGTTTTTTCTGTTTCTATTTTGTGGAACATTTATGAAGAGTATCAGCATTAGCTCTTCATTGAAAGTCTGGTAGAACTCTATGCTAAAACCATCTGATCCTGGACTTTGTATTTACTTATTTATTTTTGGTTGATTAGGACACTTTTAATGACTGCTTCTATTTCCTTAGGAATTATCAGTTTATTTAAATTGTTTATCTGATCTTGATTTAACTGTGGTAAGTGGTATCTGTCAAGCAATTTGTTCAATTCTCTTAGATTTTCCAATTTTATGGAGTAAAGTTTTTTTGAAATATAACTTAATGATTCTTAGGATTTCTTCAGTGTCTGTTGTTTTGCACCCCTTTTCATATCTGATTTTGTTAATTAAGATAGTCTTTCTAAGACTTTAAGTTAGTTTGGATAAGGGTTTGTCTATCTCATTTATTTTCTCAAAGAACCTACTCTTTGTTTCACTGATCCTTTGGATTGTTCTCTATGTTTCAATTTTATTGATTTCAGTTTTCAAATTAACTTTTTCATGACATCTACTTCTCTTGGGTGGGTTTGCTTCTTTTTTTCTAGACCTTTTAAATTGTTGTTAATGCTAGTATGAGATCTATCCAAATTATTTAGGAAAGCACTTAATGCTATGAAATTTCCTCTTAGTACTGTTTTGGTTGTGTCCCATAAGTTTGAATATGTTGTGTATTCATTTTCAATAAATTCTAGAAAGTATTTAATTTCTTTCTTTATTTCTTCCTTTACACAGTAGTCATTGAGTAGAGAATTGTTCAGTTTCTGTGAGTTTGTAGGCTTTCCACTGTTTCCATTGTTGAAATCCAGTTTTTGGTCTGATAGAATGCAGGGGGTTCTTTTAATTTTCTTGTCTCTGTTAGAACCTACTTTGTAACTGAGTACGTGGTCAGTTTTAGAGGATGTTCCATAATATATTGAGAAGAAAGTGTATTCTTTTCTGCTTGAATGGGAAAAATGTCTTATAGGTATTATATCCATTTGGTTCATAACATCTGTTAGCTCCAATATTGCTCTGTTTTAGTTTTTATCTGGATGGTATGTCTATTGGTGAGAATTGAGAAGTGAAGTTTCCCCTTATTAATGTTGGAGGATTGGTTTTTTTTTTTTAAGCTTTTGTAGTGTTTCCTTTACAAACAAGGGTGCCCTTGTCTTTGGGGCATAGGAGTTAAGAACTGAAATATCATCTTGGTTGATTTTTCCATTGAGGAAATGAAATGTCCTTCTTTGTCTCTTTTGATAAACTTTGGCTTGTAGTCTTTCTTGCTAGATATTAGAATAGTTACTCCAGCTTGTTTCTTAGGTCCATTTTCTTGTAAAATCTTTTCCAAACTTTTTTGGGGAGGTAATGTCTATTTTTGATGTTAAGGTGTGTTTCTTGTATGCAGTAGAATGATGGATCCTGTTTTCACACTCATTCTATTAGTCTGTGTCTTTTTATTGGAAAATCAAGTACTGTGGGAACTCCTTCAACCAATACTGGCCCACATTGGGCATGGCCACATGTACTATATATGTACATGTAAAAGTGTGTGCAGCCCCTTGGCTGCTGGATTCAGTTTCAGTTCCTCACTTGCACAGAGGACTGCTGATCTGAGTCTACCCCTAAATAAAGAAACCTTTATTATACTCCATTCTAGACCCATGTGGTGCTATTTTATTATAATCTACAACAATCAAGTCCATTGATATTGAGGGATATCAATGGCCAATGATTGTTATTTCCTGTTTTTATGTTGTTGGTGATGGTGGTGGTGGTGCTGGTGGTGTGTGTGTGTTCATTCTTAGGGATTTGTAAGTGTAAGATTATTTACAGCCTGCATTTTTCTGTGTGTGGGTTAACTACCTTTGGTTGGAGTTTTCTTTTTTTTCTAGTACCTTCTGTACGGCTGGATTTGTGAGTAAATATTATTAAATTTGCGTTATCATGGAATATCTTATCTTCATCTGTGGTGATTGAAAGTTTTGCTAAAAATAGTAATCTGAGCTAGCATCTGTTTTCTCTTAGAGTCTGCTGGACATTTGTTCATGACCTCCTGCCTTTTAGAGTATCCATTGAGAAGTTGGGACTAATTCTAATAGGTCTGTCTTTAATGTTACTTGGCTGTTTTCCTTTGCAGTTTTTAATATTCTTTGTTTGTTCCTTGTATTTAGTGTCTTGATTATTATGTGGTGAGACTTTCTTTTATGGTCCAATCTATCTGCTTTATCTGATACTCTCTAAGCTCCTTGTACCTATATGGGCATGTCCTTCTTTAGGCTAGGAAATTTTTCTTCTTTGGTTTTAAAGATATTTTCTGGACCTTTTATCCAGGATTCTCCTGCTTCTACTCCTTTTATTCTTGGGTTTGGTCTTTTCATTGTGTCCCATGTCCCAAAAATCCTGGCTATATTGTGTCAGGGATTATTTTTAGATTAAACATTTTCTTTGACTGGTATATCTATTTATTCTATCATATTTTCGGTGTATGAGAGTCTCTCTTTTATTCTGTTGAAAATGCTTGTATCTGTAATTTCTGTTCCCTTACCTAGATTTTCCATTCCCAGAATTCTCTCAGTTTTTTTTTATTGCTTCTATTTCCATTTTCAGGTCTTGAACAGTTTTTTCATTTTGTGCAATTCTTTGGTACTTTTGTGTTTCTTTAAGGGATTTATTCATTTCCCGTTAAGGATCTCTATCTTCATAAAGTTGGTTTTGAGGTAATTTTCTTGTACTTCAGCTGTGGAATATTCAGGACTTGTTCCAGTGGGATGGTTGAGCTCTGGTGGTGACATACTGCCTTGGGTATTGTTGATTGTGTTCTTATATTGGTGTTTAGGTATCTGGTTTGAGAGAATTATGGGTGTAGGTGTTGATTTCTGAGTTTGTCTTTGTTGGACAGGTGTTTTGTTCCTTGGTTTCTGTTTTCTTTCTGGTCCTCTTGGCTAATTGGCCAATTGTTGAGTAAAGGGGGCTCTGTCAAAGTTGGGAGATGGACTTCTGATGGCAAGGGTGACCTCAGTCAAACAGGGGGTTTCTTCTCCAGTTAGGCAACGAAAGTGACCTATAGTCTACTCCATTTCTGGGCGCTGGTGTGACCTCTAGTGGGGCAAGGGTTCCAGAGTGCTTTCAATTTAAACAACACTCAAAATTGGAGACAAAGCTGATTAGAATTTAATTGTGGTTTCTTTGAACACATGCACTAGTTTGTATGCAAAATAACATTGTAACAATTTTGAACATTCCAAACCAACTTTTTGGTAGTTCTTAACAGAATGATTATGCTGTGTCTTGAATTTCCTGTCTTCCTATAGTTTGGTCTCAGGATCATTGAGTGCCTAGTTTGTGTGGCCTACATTTTCCATTAAATTTGGAAAATGTATGGATTCTAATCTCTTGAATATCTTTCATGAACCCTGCATCTCTTCATTAATCCAGTTGAAATTCACCTTCAACTTCCTGATGCATTAGTAATTTTATCATAATTAACTTTTCTCATTCATACTGTGGATTATTTTTTTTCAAATTTACTTGTTGTTTTTCTGATGTGTCTAATCTATATTTCACATCTTCATGTTTCCGTGAGGGGGGATAGTATGCACATGCACACAGGAGAATGCATGATTATGGAGGTCAGAGGTACTCCTTTGGACCAGAATAATCACACAGAAACTGTATTAATTAAATCACTGCTTGGCCCATTAGCTCTAGCTTTTTATTGGCTAACTCTTACATCTTAGTTTAACCCATTTCTATTAATCCATGTATCACCACAAGGTCATGGCAAAGTTTCAGCACATCTGTCTCCAGAGGTTCCATGGTGTTTCTCTCTTTGCCCTTCTTCCTCCCAGCATGTAGCCTATCTTTCCCAACCTAGTTCTGCTCTTCTCTGCCATAGTCTCAAAGCAGTTCTTTATTCATTAACCAATAAAAGCAACAAATAGACAGAAAGGACCTCCTGCACCATTTCCCCTTTTCTGTTTAAACAAAAAGGAAGGCTTTAACTTTAATATAGTAAAATTACATATAACAAAACAGGTATCAAGCAAGAACTACAGTCACAATATTTATATCTACTTTATCTTTTATCACAACTAAGGAAAACCATAACTATAACTAAAAAATTTTCAAATCCATCAAAGACCCCAGAAGGATATGATATTACCTAAGTAAACAGGAAGTACATTGTAAGCAACTTCCAAAACTCTAGAATTAGCAGAGACATCTCACTGCCTGATCAGTCACCCAAAGTTCTTTGGTATCATCAGGGTATCATTTATCCTACAGGCCCATAGTATACGACAGACTTTTCTTCTGTACCCTGCAGAATGTCTCACAGACTCTTTCATGGAGCAGGAGCCCTAAAGGATCATCTCACCTTTAGGCAAGTTTAGCAGTCATCTCTCTGTGGGTTCTGCATGTTCAGTTAAGCAGTCCAGGCAAGAGCAGTTTCTTGCCCAAATGGCTAAGCAGCCTCATCAATGCCCATCTTCATCTCAAAGTAATTGGTGCTGCCAGGAAGAGACATGTCTCATTGTCATGAAAAGTCCTAAGTTATTAAAACATTTTAAATGCCATATTCTGAAGGTCTCTGAAAGATTTGAAGAATACTTATCTAACTGAAATATATATCTATATATCTAGAAAACCTAACTAACATGATTACAATCTTGACTATTATAGATTACTATCTATTAAGCTATATTCCTTAATTATACATTACATTTTTAAATGAACTATACAATCACAATACCTTAATCAAGAGCAGAAATATACATATAACAAAACTGACCTTTAAATTTGTATCAATAAACCAAGATTCATACCAATGCAAATTATTTATATCTATATCATATCCCCCTTTAAATGTAAAGAAACATTTACAAAAAATATTTGGGAATATGGGTACAGTTCTGTCCAAACTTCTTCCTGCTGTTTATTGGGTGAAGTAATTTCTGAAGGTATTTTTGAGGGGTGTTCAAGGCAACCTTTCAGGAGGTCTTGGTCCATCAAACCACACTGGTCAGGAAGTAATCCACAGGTTCTCATTTTCCATGGAAACAAAAGAAGAACCTCTTTTCCAAAGCAATATATCCTTAGGCTCAAATTCTGAAGTCAAGATGCCTTTATAATATACATGCTTATTTAGCTTAGCAGCCCTTACAATGAAATGTCTCTCTGAACTTAACTCATTCACAGTCAAAAAATTTCAAATTTAACACAATAATATACATAATCCAGACTCCCTGTGAACTTTGCATTTTTATGTGGCTTATGTTTCTTTACTCCTTTTAATACACATTTTTTTAAAAAAACAAGAATTTTATTTGATGACTCTCTATACTCTTTTTCTTCTCTCTCCCAAGCCTATGTACATTTATCCAACACTGTGACCCATTTATAGGTCGTTTTTATCTGCATTTTTATTTATTGCATATCTGTGATTATTTACTGTACAGGAGCACTTTTTAAAATGCTAAGTGCTTCTTAAAAACTTAACCTGCACCATTACTAGAGGAAATATGACACTGTCTGCTTGCCTCCCCAGTCTAAAACTTAAGATGCACAAAATTAAAGATATCATTATTTTTTCTGCTGTGTAGTACTCCATTGTGTAAATTTACCATATTTTTCTTATCCATTCTTTGATCAAGGGACAGGTTCTGGCTATGACAAACAATGCTGCTATGAATATAGTTAAGCACATGTCCTTGTGGCACAATTGAGAATCCTTTGGATATATACCCAAAAGTGGTATTATTGGGTCTTGAGGAAGGTTGTTTCCTAATTTTCTGAGAAATTGCCACACTGACATCCAAAGGGGTTGTACCAGCTTACATTCCCACCAGCAATGCAGGAGTGTTCCCTTTGTCCCACAACCTCTCCAGCATGAGTTGTCAGCAGTGTTTGTGATCTTAGCCATTCTTACAGGTGTAAGATGGAATCTCAGAGTTGTTCTGATTTGCATTTCTCTGATGACTAAGGATGTTGAATATTTCACACAATGGAGTACTACACAGCAGAAAAAATGACATCTTGAATTTTGCAGGCAAATGGAGCTAGAAAACATAATTTTGAGTGAGGTAACGCAGACACAGAAAGACAATTATCACATATACTCACTCATAAGTGGTTTTTAAACATAAAGCAATGAAAACCAGCCTACAAATCACAATCCCAGAGAACCTAGACAACAATGAACCCTAAGAGAGACTTACATAGATCTAATCTACATGGGAAGTAGAAAAAGACAAGATCTCCTGAGTAAATTGGGAGCATGGTTACCTTGGGAGAGGGTTGAAGGGGAGGGGAGAGAAAGGGAGTGGATCAGAGAAAAATTTAGAACTCAATAAAAATCAATAACTAAAACAAGCTGTGCCATTACTATGATATATACAGTACTTCCTGCTCGTTCCACATAGTACAGCATGTCGGAGTCACTTGTGCCTCTGAGACATGCACACTGCCCCAATTACAGCACAAAGCCATCAACAGTGCCATCAAGCAAGTTTCAACACGCTGCTCACAAACACCATCCAAATATTTGGTCTCCCCAAAGAGCCAGAGGTTGTGCCGGCAAAATGTCCCAGAAAACCTGCATTTCAAAATGGTGTGGCTTGTTTTCTGCTACTGTTGCTGAGTCAGGAAAACCTCCTTTAAAGGAGCTATGGCACACTGCCACAAACAGCAAGAAGCTGTGTTAAATTCTGTATTATTTTTCTTTTTGTCAAGAATTCCTTCTCAAGCCCTCTCTAGTTTTACATGGATGTAGTTACCCCACTTTGGGCTCCAATTTATTGGAAGGAGGGGCCATTTGTTCTTTGGTTCTTCAATTATTTTGGCTAGCTTAGCCCCAAAATAATCACACAGAAACTGTATTAATTAAATCACTGCCTGGCCCACTAACTCTAGCTGCTTATTGGCTAACTCTTACATCTTAGTTTAAGCCATTTCTATTAATCTATATATCACCACATTCTTCCAGGGATTGGTGTCCATTGTCTTGTAAATCATTCTCTCACTCTCCTGGATAAATATTATGGGTCTTTTCAAATGGTGCTAACATCATTCTCTCTTGTATTATCTGAAAGTTGAAGAACACAGACTGCACTAATCAGCAAACTTTACTTACAGCAGATGAACCTCTTCATATTGGAAAGCAACCCCTTTATTTTTTAATTAATGAATTATTTTATTAAAAACTATTTATTCTCACTTTACATACCAATCCCAGTTCCCACTCCCTCCCCTTCTCCTGTTCCCTCCATTTTCCCCACTTTCCACACCCATGCACTCCTCAGAGAGGGTAAGGCTTCCAATGGGGAGTCAACAAAGTCTAGCGTATTGCTTTGAGGTATGACCAAGGCCCTTGACACTATTATATAAGTTGAGCAAGGTATCCCTCCAAAGAGGATGGATTCCAAAAAATTAGTACAAGCAGTAGGGATAAATTCTGGGCTCACTGCCAGTGGTCCCACAGTCTTCTCTACTCACACAACTGTTACCCACATTCAGAGGGCCTAGTTTGATCCTTTGCTCATTCCCTAGCTGTCAAGTCAGAGTTGGTGGGGTTCCATTAGCTAAGGTAAGCTGTTTCAGTGGTTATTCCCATCATGGTCTTGACTTCTTTGCTCATATTCTCACTCCTCCCATTTCTCAACTGAACTTTGGGAGTTCGGCCCAATGCCCAGCTGTGGATCTCTGTATCTACTTCCATCAGTTGCTGGATGAAGGTTCTATGGTGACATTTAAGATAGTCATCAACCTGACTACAGGTCAAGACCAGTTCAGGCACCCTCTTCACTATTGCTCAGGGTCTTAGCTGGGGTCATCCTTGTGGATTTCTGGGAATTTCTCTAGTGCCAGTTTTTTACTAGCCCCATAATGGTTCCCTCAATCAAGATATCTCTTTCCTTGCTCCCCCTCTCTTTTCTTCCCCCATCTTGACCATTCATTCCCTCAAGTTCTCCTTCTCCCTTCCCTTCTCCCCTCCTCCTCTCCTTCTGCCCTCCCCTCTCCCCCTACCCCCACGCTCCCAATGTTCTCAGGAGATCTTGTCTATTTCCCCTTCCCAGGGATATATATATATATATATATATATATATATATATATATATATATTTCTCTTAGGGTTCACCTTGTTACTTAACTTCTCTGGGGTCATGGACTATAGGTTCATTATCCTTTGCCTTTCAAATAGTATCCAAAAATAGCTTCTTTTAAAAGCCATGGCAATTTCAATATGCTGAGTAGACAGAGATTTTTATTTATTTATTTATTTAAAAAAGAACTATATTTTCTCATTTTACCTATCAATTCCAGTTCCCACTCCCTCCCCTCCTCATGCTTCCTCCACTTTCTCCACATTCCACCTCCCATCCACTTCTCAAGAGAGGGTAAGACTTCCCATAGGGAGTCAACAAAATAGCTATTTAGAGACTAGAGCTCTTTCCAGAGGGTGGCAGATTATAACCTACATCCCAGAAGCTGTTATAGCCAAACTATAGCCAGGAAAAATGAATACAGAGTGACAAGTTGTTTCTCAATTACCCTGTCTTCAAAGTGCCATCATTTTCACTATTTTTTCTTGTGTAAGGACGGCAGAGATATCTGGATGCAAAGGGCATGAAAGAAACTGTTTCTCTGTGGAGTATTCAACCTTAAATGGCACATCCATAGCACATACTCCACACTTCTTAGGATCAGGGATCATCAATGAAGACACAGCAACTTTTTAAGAGTGAGGGATAATGGTAACATTATTTACCAAACATGGCAGATCCAAACACACATGACGTCACAGCCACTGTGGCTATACACAGAAGACCTGCACAAGATCTAGCCAGATGCAGTCCCAGCGTGGACAGAGGAGGGTCTCATAAAGCACTGCCACTATCTGAGGAGCTATTGACAATTAATTGATGACCCTCAGGGGGTACTCAGTTTTCTTCACTGAAATGTCACCTACAGGGCTACCCAGGTTCCAACAGCTGGTTTTATACCCAAATATGTATAGGCTGCACTACATACAATCATACAAAGAAGAATAGAAATGGACATGAAGTTAGAAGGGAGAAGCAGAAGGGAAGATGTGAGAGAAGCTGAAAGGGGAAGATTAAGGAGTGGTTTTGATCAAAACACCTTACAGGCTTGTATCAAATTCTTAAACAATAAAAATAGTTTTTTAAGCTAGTTTGTGACAGGGCAGTCATATCCCAGAGACAGGGAAGGAAATGTGAGTTTTATGTGGCTACTAGATAACTATATTAAATAATAATCATCTAGTTTTTCAAAATACTGCATCTTTAGAAAAGCCTTGGCTGGAATAATTTTCCTTCTCTTGTTCCTTAGTGTCTCTTTTGACACTGTTGCCATATTGTCCATTGTGTAGCTGTGGTAACTGACACTCAGGAAAGAGTCTTCAGCAAGTTCACTAGCTAATGTGGGCCTTCTCTAAAAACCAACCATAGTCCTCTGATACCAACATGGGGATTTGTCTAGCAGGTCAATATTCTCATGAAAGGGAATGTGCCTGACAATCATTAATAGCCAAACAAAACCCCTTTCTTTGAATAAAATACACAAGATGATCTTTTATACATTTTTGCATTAAAATTGCAAAATTCCTAAAAGTTGTCATATAGTTTGAGTTACCTTGTTTTGTGCTGACAACGGGGAAAGTAGTTGAATAGAATGTAAATACAGGTTTTGGAAATATTGACATAATTTGTGAGTTCTTAAAACCTTGAGACTATATTAACTTACTTGTGTCTGCCTTCTTAGTAATTATCATGTTTCTTGGAGCAAATTTAATCGTTTATTTTATTTGAGCAATTTTATTTGGACTGATATTCATAGAGAACAAAGGGCGAAGGCCGGCAAAACTAAGCCTTTTTTTCTGTCGATAAAGAGGGAAAAGCTGCACTGTTTTATCTGTAGCACCTTTTTGAGTAGCAAAATTCTTAGTAACTTTCTTGTCAAATTTCTATTCAAAAGCAGCAAGATTGAGTATACTAGTTAAAATTATTAGAATTAATGAATCGTCATTATGTCATTAGGAATCTGTTTCTCTTATGCTCTATAGAGGTGAAGCTGGAGAAATTTGACTGTTTTCATATAGACTTCTTGTCTGGGCTTAGAATAGCTTGGCAATCAGGCCAGTTAAGTAGTCAACTCTGTTTTTGGCCGCCTTCAATATTCCTATTTCACTGGAGAGAAATACAATTTAATAACAGTCCTGTAACCAAAGAAACATCATCCAAGTCTCTAAGTGAGAGTGAGATGTACCAACCAGTACACAACCATGCCAAGGTTTGGGGAAAGTTGCACAATGCACTCCATAAAAAAATACATAAAAATAAACTGCCAACATAATGAAATTATTAAAGCAGTCGAAATTCTCAGATTGGCCTTTATATTGTTGTAAGTATTGTCATCCCTTTATAGAGCTCCAATGGTAGAAATATATTCACACACAATTATTGCCAATGAACAAGATATAAAAATGATTTATACATGCAATTATATCATTATTATCTATGACATTATATGTGTAGCTATAGTAACTAATACTTTGCATTTGTAATATTCTGTACAGTTTAGAAAAATTTATAAGGTATATAAGATATATAAATGATTGGAGACCATATATGGTCTCCAATCATTTAGGAAAATGAGACTCCAAAATGGTGAAATTAGCTTCCAGACAGATAGACAGAATGACTAGTGGCCATGTGCTTCTGTTGCTTTAACCATTTAAGGCTCGCTGAACAAAATATAATGATTAACAATTCTGATCCAATAAAGAGATGGTTATCATTGAGATATGGGGAACAACTAAGATGAGCTCATTTCTGGCCTGGTTACTGCCCTGAAATAATTTCCAGAATCAGAGCAAGGAGTAAGAATTCAGTCTGAATCCAGAGAAAACTCAAGTGGAGGAAATGCTATGAAATGTGAAAATACCAGAAGTTAATAACAAAGATTTGAGGAGATGAAATCTGCAAAGAGAAATGTAAACATTATATTTATGGTGGCGATAAAGTAATGATACAGAGAGCAGAATCTAGAAATAAAGTCACATGTGAACAACTGGCTCTAAAATATGCAAGGGCAATTCACGAACAATTTGCTTTCAAATGTTGCTGAATGATATGCACACCTATACGCTACAGCACCTCTGAACCACACATTGCAAACATATACAATTAACAAAGTATTAATTGTAAAGCCAAATGATACACCTCTACAAGTAACTGTATGCAAATGTTCATGACTTCAGGTTAGGTACTTATTATAGACATAACCCACAAAACAGAGTCCATAAAATTTTTTTTTTTTAAATTGGAATTTCATTAAATTTAGAATGACAATCTCTTCCAGAGTTACTATTAGGGCAAAAGATTAAGAACAAAGAACAAAGAGAATCTAACACTAAAAATTAATAAGTTGTATAAAATAAAAACATTGCAGTAAGCTGAAGTTGATGTGTCATTGAAGAAAAAAAGAAATTTTAATATAAACTGAATGCAGTCTGAGAATATATAACTTTTAAAATTGACAGTAGGATGCACACATACACTTCCTCTTCACTCACTGATTTACACAAAGCATTTTCTGCCTTGCAAACTCAATCTATAAGTTCCATAGAAAGGCACACCATTTTAAAAATCATATTTTAAAACATATTAGGGCATATTTTCATTGTATATCTCCTGTAGTTAGGTGTATTAGGTCATATAAAAATGATTTTGTGAATTGCCTACAATACTCACTACATGTTGCATAATCTGAAGCTCTGCATTATACCATACATTTTAGCTTGTAACATATCACATGCCTAAAACATTAGGGCCAATCACTTATGGATTGAAACTGAAAAAATTATGCAACAAGATTAACTTTTTATCTCCATGAGTTGGTTCATTTCTAGTATTTTGCACTAAAATGGAAAATTAACTCACAAATGTAGAAATAAAAACTTTGGGTTGATCCTTTCTGCCAAACATGGCTGCATCCAGTTCATATATCTGACTAAGATACTTTAATCTACATGAAGAGGTAGATTAAACAATTCTCATGTGTTTTCACAATATATTGGCAGAAACTAATGCCGGAATTCTTGGGGCTTCATGAAGAGTATCCATTGCCTTTATGTCTGCTATAATGTTAGTCTTTTCAGAGCAAGTCATTTTCAGTATACAAAGTTCTCTGCCATGTAATGATACTTAGCTTAATACATTTAGTGGACAACACAGATACACATGGACTTTATAATAAAAAACGGTTAAATAAAGTGTGTCAGGGACCAGCCTCAACAAAAACACCTTTACCAGGGTAGGAGCGTGGGGTGTTAGAAATATTAATAAAGAGGAGATGCATGTGAAAATAATAAAACAGAAACCATAGAAAGGTACTGGGAGGGCAATCCAGTGAATACTGAAATTGGCCATGTTTATTCTTCCATATACTTTTATACCCAATTCAAAAGAGGGAGTAAGGTAACAAAAGACTTCATTAACATGATACAAAGGACAACTCAAACAGTTAATTATTGCTTTCACACTTTGAGGCATCAAGTCATTAGCATTCCCTTGTTTAGACAGTGAAGCTACCCTAGACCAAATATCCTGAAGGCAGGCACTTCCCAGGTAAACTCATATTACAAAAGAAGGAGCAGAAGTACATTTGCATATCCTGACCATCTGCCAGGATGGAAAGGATCTACTTGCATGAGGCATCTTAATGTCAAAAGAACCACTCTATCAGAAAAGTGGCAATAGTCTCACATTTTTGGACCTCCAAAATTCCTCCCTTTTTATAAATTTTAATAAGGCCTGTGCTTCTGTAACAGGACAGAAGATCGTATCTGCTTAAGGGAGAAAGTACCTCTGGGCTCTGTGTCTCTGAGACAAGTTTCTGTCAAAAGAGTTTTTCTGTAATTAGATAATGCTTTGTAAAAATACATGCTCCTATGACTACAATCTCCTAATTAAAGGGGTTGAGGATCACCATGGTTGGGAATGCCCTTTTAAATTGATCTAGAATATTTCTTAACAATTTTCATCTGTATTAAAATCTAAATTTCTTATCAAATTTGTCAAATCCAAGAACTCATTAGAAATGTCAACAAGCTTTTATTAACATCTTATAATGAACTAAAGCAGTTACAAATATTACCAGGTCAATACCATAATTCTAGAGTGGAAACTAACAATAAACAAACAATTTGTCACATCACAATTCTCTTAAATCTATTCTAATCAGAAGACAAGGAAAGGTTTCTCTGATGGGTGAGAGTCCAACTGCATTGCTCCTTTTAAGTAATTGTCCCAGTCTCTGAGCAACAGCAAAAAAAAAAATTAAGCCACCCCCTCATATTTGAAGAGGGCTTCAGTCACTCCTCATAATGAGTCCTTTTCCTCCTGAGGGGAAAACTGAGGTCTCAGTTCTCAGTTCTTATATTTCAACAGCAGATTGAATAGCACACTGGCAAAATGAGTTCTGTGTCCCAAAGAATCAAACAGTAGAATGTTCAGTCTGCATTTCTGGTCCAGCTCCAAGGTAAACAGGACTCACTAGGCCTGGAAGTTTGCATAGCAAGTCCATCAAGAGCCTGGGAATCACCAGTCACCACCACGATCTTCTTTCCTTTCTCAGATTGTCAGATAACAGAAAGTTGCAGTGAATCAGGAACGTTGGTTCAGGCACCTCTTTCCTCGGCCTGCAGCATGGTGGTATGAGGAAATGAGAATCACATGTTCAGAAACCTCTTTCTGCGTCTCCTACAGAGGCATCAGTGGCTGCGATGTCACCAGGGCTGGCATCCTCTGTTGTATATGCAGTCATCTCATCCAGTTTTATTTTCTTCCTGTGAAAAAAAGCACAAACCCCAACCCCAAATTAATACAGCGTCAGGTCCTTTTCATAACACAGTGTAAGGATCTTTTTACTTTGCCTTAGCAAAGATCACCTTGGTGCCATCATGGCAAAATCTGTCCGTGGCAGGTTGCTCACGGGCACCCATAAAAGGTGCATGACTTAAGGCATTATGTGGCAATTCTTAATCATCCTGTTTTTATCCTTTTTAGTTGTTTTTAAGGAGTCATGGACATACTCCACAATTCCTTTTCACCATCAGCTACATGCATTGCTCTTTCATTGGAAAAACTGTCTGTAAAATTTAGCATCACATCCTTTAATGGATCTTTTACTACAACTTTAGAAAAACTAAAGAAATATAGTTCTGTGAATTGCAGCAATGGATCAGCTGTGAAAAGATTATTAATCTGGCCTTTAAATTGAGCAACTACAATTTCCCAAGAATCACTATTTTGAAATAACCAATTAATCTGTTGCTTAGTATAAGGAATGTTGATCATAGATGTTTCTCTGCCAAAATATCTCCTAGATTTTATTCTTCTGTGCCAAGCAAGCTACTGCTACAACGTAAGGGTTTAATACCTTAACTCATGAAACAGGAAGGTGTAGTCATAAAAGCAGATGGTTTTTGGCATAATAATTGTTGTGCTTTTTTAAAAGAAGGGGTGACCCAGCAGCTTGCTGCAGGTCCCCAGACCACGCGGTCTCTGTGGCGGGCGGGCGGCCACGCGGCTAGTCTTCGGGTCCCCATATGGGCTGTGCGGCGGTACCGACGGACCAAAGAGAGCTGGGTAGGCGCACTATGCAGAGTTAAACATTTATTAGATGGGTGATGGAGGAAAAAGGAGAGAGAGAAGATAAAGAGATAGAGACAGGGAGATAGAGGGAAGGGGGGGAGAGGGGAGAGAAGCAGCTGCTGCTCCCGTGAGAGCGGAAGAGGAAGAGAGGCAGAGAGGGTCAGAGGCTGGAAGCTGGGAGTGGGCGTGGCCAATAAGAGGACAGACACTACAATAATGCTGCAGGAGTAAGTTTTGTAAATAATATACATGTTTGTCAAGGCTGGTCATAATTAATATAATGTACTTGCTGTTTCTGTATAGCATTCTCTACCTGTGTGAATACGTGCCTGGCAGCTTCTGTAAGCTATCTACTGGAATTTGAATCACTGTTCCCTTTAAGAATTTTATTTAATGGTTCAAGATCTCATGTAGAATATTTTGAATAAGATTTTAACCATTGGATGTTTTATTAAAAGCTTGTGAGATATCTTTCTAAACCAAGCTGCAAGTCTGCCTAGCTGACAGGCTTAACTTGCTCATTTACATTTTCACAGACACTTGACTGGCCTGAAGCTGCAGTTCCCTAAGGTTAATTTTTTTTGCAGCTGGCTGTCCGGTGAGGTCAGGCTCATAGCTGAATCTGGGCCATGCAGTGGGGCACAAGCCATGCTCTCTGCTTGGCAGTGTCCTGCTGGGGACATGGAACCAGGAGGTGTTGGTCCCTCATTGCCTGCTGTGCCTGGGCACAGGCCATGCTTTCCATGTTTAGCAGTTCCATTACAGGCCAGTGTCAGAGACAGCTGGCAAATTTACAGACCCACAGGTATCTGCCTTTATAGCATCTCCAAGACTTCCATGTCAACAAGCTTAGGCAGGTATAGCCACTCCAATTTTTACTATCCCTGCTTTTTTATTTTAAATCTTGTAACCACAAAATTAGGAGAATTCCTGAATCCTCTCCTCTGTTAAAAGCCATAAATTTATCCAGCTGATCACAATGCCTGTGTATGAACTGCCACAGTCTCAGAGGTAACTCAGGCCATTGCTAGGCCAAACCCCTCATTCTTTCACTCTTCACACCCACTCAGCAGCAACAGAGACTGCAGCTGGGTAACCACAGCACCACCAAGTGCATGGGCAAAGGCAAGGTCTCCCTTTGGCCTCCTGGAGACCTGGAGCAGCCTGAAGGCAGTGGCAGATACGCTGCCAGCACATGAGCAGGAATATAATATTTACAAACTCTAAATATCTCTGCCTTTGTTTTTGCTCCACTTCAGCTCCTCTAGCTATCAAAATATGACCAAGCAACTGTACAGATAATTGAATATTATTTCCTTGTCCCACTTTTACAAATATTTACAGTTTTACTCCTGATATTTTGCCCCACCTTTATCTTTCCTTTTTTATTATCTAGTATTTATTTCTAAGCATTCATTAGTCACCTCTCCACCTGTGGTGTGATTTTTTTGTATGGTTCCTCAGGCATACATGAGGGACCATATGCCTGTATGCCTGATCACACTTTTGTGTATTTAAGGGTTCACCTGTTGCCCCACATTGGGTGCCTTATGTCAGGGACCAGCCTAGACAAAAACACCTCTTACCAGGGAAGGAGCGTATGGTGTTAGACATATTAATAGAGAATATGAAGATGCATGTGAAAATAATAAAACAGAAACCATAAAACAGTACCAGGAGGGCATTCCAGTGAATACTGAAATTGGCCACACATTTATTTTTCCATATGCTTTTATACCCAATTCAAAAGAGGGAGGAAGGTAACAAAAGACTTCATTAACATGATACAAAGGACAACTCAAACAGTTAATTGCTTTCACACTTTGAGGCATCAAGTCATTAGCCTTCCCTTGTTTAGACAGTGAAGCTACCCTAGACCAAGTATCCTGAAGGCAGGCACTTCCCAGGTAAACTCATATAACAAAAGAAGGAGCAGAAGTACATTTGCATATCCTGACCATCTGTCAGATTGGAATGGATCTACTTGCATAAACTATCTTAATGTCAAAAAGAACAGGTAACTATGTCCTGAGAGTGAATGTGCAGCTATGCTTGTCAACCATTTTGTGCGACCTCCAAGCTCTCTGACTATCAGACAAGGTAGGCTGACATTTTTGGGCCACCACATAAGTGAAGAATACATAGCCCACTTCTCATTCCATGCACTCCTGTACTCAGGGGACAGTGATGAATGTACTCACACCAAAACTCTTTAAACTAATATGTGCAATATTATGAAGGGTGGGGTTAACAAATCATTTTAGCTGTATGCACTATAATTTATCCTAAAATTTACATAATCAGATGTCAGATTGATTGGAAAAATATCTTCATTTTATAACTAGCCCTGCCTTCTGTTCAACCTCCAAAGAATGGTAATTTTAAAAAAGCACAAAGAAATATGTTCTAACATAAGGGGCCTGGATGCTCTGACTTCTGCACAATTTCAACTTCTATGACTTTCATAGACTATAGTAGTAACATGTATGAAGACATCCAAGTCCATGGGTCACTGCATTATATCCATAGTGCTACAGGTAAGGATCACCTTTAGTACCATACTAATCTTACTAATTCAAGAAAGTGACTTGTGGGGGTATTTTAGACTTCCCACAGGAAAAGAAAAGTTGTACATCAAGCAAAATGTATCAGCTTGCCAATCACCTCAGATATGGTATGCTGTCTTCCACCATTCCCTTGTTCTCTCCACTATTTCCCTGTTAAAGCAGTTTCCATTTGACCTTAATCTTACAAACTCCCAGCCTCTCTTCTGCACTTTATGTAAGTTTCTCTTTTCTTCCTCTGATCATCCCCATTGCTTTATCCAATCTGAATTCAAACATATACATACATCCCCGGTGCTGGACAGAAGATTTTAATACTCAATAGGAAAAAGTCCCTGATGCAATCAATTCTCAGCAAAGGTGTGTTTCAGTTGATTATTTACAATTATTTATAATTGGATGCAAACATTTGTGTGTTTCCTCACTTTTTGATTTTTCATCATTTGTTTTGTTTCTCTCAGTTCTAGATTCTCACATGTTGACATGTGCTAACACCATGAGTAAAAGTAGAACTTTGGATGCCAGATGCCAGGTTTCCAACTATAGCCTCAGCTATAATTAGATAAAACCCGAGAAATTCACATTTTGTCTTAGACCTTGCATATGTGTATTTGGGTAAGCCAAGTAAAATCTCTAGCCTTCAAGTTAACTTAACTTAAAAGAGAAGTAACCTCTATAACACCCATGAGAATGAGATTATTATGGAAATGAAATGTGTTATTACAATGAAATATTTAATCTACCTTTATTTCCAAGTTAAAAAATCCCAAATTATAAATTTTGGTTAATTATACTATTATTACTTATTATATTAATGTCATGGATTTTTTTTGCTTTTTAGATTAATGTTATCATTGCTATGATGCTATGATTTAGTATTGATTTTTCTGTTTCTTTGTATATTCAAAAATATTAAACTAATAAGACAATCTTAAGGTATTGTTGTACAACTAGGTGTAAAATAAAGATTATATGTAAGAAATGGATTGGCTATGTTTGATGCATGAAAATAAGTTAACTGCGTATACTCAGGCCATATAAAAATATCAGGAATAACTATTTATCATAAAGCACTAAGGGTTATACCAACATGTATTATCCTTAAGACATTGTCTTCAATGAATGCAATTGATGAGTTTTCTATAAACATTTACTTGAAGTTGACTCAAATCAACTTCTATAAATAAATTTACATTGACTTTAGAATGTCATTAAAAGTTACTGCTTAATACCAATGTAAAAATGTTTTATGTCCAATTCATAAAATTTGAAATTGATAAAATGTGAACAGTCTTTTGTGGTTATGTCAGTAGCTTTCAGAGGACAGGTTTTGCCTTCAGTATCAGCAGTTCCTGCTGTGTCTACTATAACTGTAAGTACATTTGAGAAACCACAGAAGAAGAGTGTAACATGAGGGCCTGCTTGTTGGGGTTTCTGTCCTGGTTGGTTCCCACGTCGTTAATCCCCAAAGAAATCACACAGAGAGGTCTATATTAATGATAAACTGATTGGCCCATTAGCTCAGGCTTCATATTAGCTCATAACTTATATTAACCCATTATTCTTATCTATGTTAGCCACATGGTTCGGTACCTTTTCAGCGGGGCAGGTCACATTTGCTTCTTCAGTGGTCTGGGCAGGAGTAGGGAAAGAGTTTCCTTCTTCCCAGAATACTCCTGTTCTTCTGGCCCCACCTTTACTTCCTGTCTGGTTTTCCCACCTATACTTCCTGCCTGGCCAATCAGCATTTATTTAAAAGATGATTGACAGAATACAGACAATTCTCCCGCACTAGATGAGAGTTGTAGAAAGGAACCAATGACACAGGGAGTAGGAAACAGTCACCAATGCATGAGCATATGCTTTTCCTCACCACGCTGAGCTCATAGGAGCGTAGAACACACCCAAGTGGCATCCCTCTGTTTTCATATTTCTGACTGTATCTGGGAGAAGCAATGCACTGGTTGTCCTACTTCCTCAAGGCCGCGAGGAACTTGGTGAAAGTTGATGTCATTCTAGCTTGTCTCATATTAAGACAAATAGCATAACCTCCAAGAGTTGTGCATATTCCCCCAGTGTGAGCAAAGCCCAGGGTGGAGAAGCCTTTTTGGCACAGGAACGTGTTTAACGGGAAGGAGCAGGGTTTTGCAAGACAGGGGATCTGGGGAAGGCTCTGACAACACATCTCTGCCTCTTGGCATTTCAGTCACCAGAAGGGCATCCCATGGGAACTGCATTTTGGAGCACTTGAGCTCTTGATGAAAGCATGACTTTCTACAGAGGGTCTGTCGCAGGACTACTAGAGTTCCCAGTGAGCTCAGAGAAGGGTCTGAAGGAAAAATTGGTGTTCTTGGGAAATGGATCCCACCTAGAGTCGATGCTGAATGCCACATTAGGACCTTCATCATCAAACTAGACGCTGGCACTGTCCCAATTACAGTGAGGAAGAAGATAAGATGTGCGAGCGTATGCCCTTGATAAGAAACAGCAGGTAAGGAATAGGAAAGATAAATGTCTCAAACATTGGAAAGCAGTATTTCTCCCATTTGGAGGACATTGCCAAGAGAAACACAGCCTCTGAACAGCACTCACTAAATCATGCATCAATGTGCTCTGAAAAGAAAAAAAGAATGAGACAGAAAACCTAGAAGTCCCCTCATCTCTGGGGAAATAATTGTACATCATGTTATTTCACCTTACTTCACTTTAATTCCTTAATGGAATTAAAAGTAATATGAATACCATATAGTGAAAGCATCCTGCTGCAGTTTTAAATGAGATTCTATTTCTGAATTAAGTTCGTGAGACTGGATATTGTACAAATATTTAACCAGGCTTCAGGCTTATCTCACCGAAAGGATCCACATTTCAGAAAAAGTGTGCTGGATTTTTGTATATCATATCCATTTCCATTGTTCGATTAAGATTCTTTTGTCTTGATAAATGTTTGGATTTCTTGCTATTTAAGTATTATCATATTTTGGGTGTTGGGTCAGGTAATAGAATGGCCCTTTCCTAACAATAATGTTCATTTCCCTAGTAAGCTGACAACAGGCTGTAGTGTCATGAAAGAGCGTGTTTTTTTAATGGACCCCCTCTCATCAAGTGTTTTCTTAACCTCTGCCACACTCATCTTTCGGCATGCACTAGGCCATTCAAACTCTAGAAACAGAAAACTAAGACTCCCAGAATTAGACTGGATTAAAGGGATGAAATGGTGTTGAGAAATGTGCTCCCAGTGGAAAGAGCATGTTTCACCCCAAATCACAGATCCATAACCTTTATGTCGCTCATTTCTGTGGGAACTAACCATGACAATCAACTTTTAAATTTCAAGCAAAATATGATTAGAAGAGTAAAGGACACTGTATTTTTCTGAGCCAATGAACTATGTATGAATTTCAGTACTAAGACACAAACATTATATGAGAGAAGTTACTGAATAATCTTTATACGTGTTAAGGATTCTATTGGCATAAAGAATTTTATATATCTGTAACATATGCTCCTCAGGTATGTCACAAAAAATGAACACAAGTTTGAAGAATATATTTAATCCAATTTAGGGAGTTTTGCCTCAGCAGTAAAGTCTATTTTTAAGACTAAGAGTTGGTGAATCTTATATTTGAAACATTGATCTACAGGTTTTAACCTAAAATTTTAAATACCACCTACAGGCAGAAAATAGAGCAGACAGGCCCAGCTTCAGTGTATGACAGTCATGGCTCCTTAGAAAAACTTGAAGAATATACTGTTGAGCAGTAAGATCTCAGAACATAGTGTCCCCTCAACTTGCCTCCACAAATAAAGAATATTTGTATGGCATTTACACAAGTTTTTAGGCCATTTATATTTGCTTTGGAAATGAACATTTCCAAAACAAGGAGCTTTATAATCAAATGATTCTTTGACACAGAAAAACCTTCATTTTATCACTTCGATAACATTCTGTATGGTATCATTTACCATATCTTGCTCATATAAAGACTGATCTCTTTGTACAGCTATTTGTTATAAGAACTCAATGTAAATTTTTATTTTAATTTTCTTAATAGTAAAAATCAATATGTTTTTTCAAAAGTTTAAAATCAACTTTCATCTTTAATGTAATAACGAATGTCACACCTTTCTATTGAAAGAATTGATGACATATCCTAGAGACATGTGACACAGAGAGTTACTAGACAAGAAAATAAGAATTCCAAGAGCAAACACTACTGAAAAATAAAAAATCAAATAAATAGAAGAAGTTTGGCCGAAAGCTATGGTTTCTTGCATGAGAAGACCATTACTCAGAGAGGCTTCTGTTCAAGTCTTGCTCTCACACTCCTGAGGTCAGAGGTCACTGGCAGCATTTCTTTAGTGTGCATGCCAATTTCCTTCACATTTTACCAACATGCTCCTGCATGGTGGTGTGGTTATAAAAGCAAAAATGAGACTGGAAATCCAGATAATGAGGAGCCTTACGATTTCTGCTCTGAGAACTAATGAGAGCCCCAGAGGAATAGTCATCCAAACCCAAAGAAAGAAAATAAGTTTGCACTCAAAACCTCGGCTGAATTAGAGGGGGGAAAATCAATGAAGTAAAATTAATGCTGGCTCTCAATAAAGCCAGGGCCCAATTTGGACTGAACATAGGGCCAATATGAGGACATCCAAATCTAATGAATGGCACCAGAGGCAGGTCCAGGTTTTCTGGAATCTGGATATTATATGATTTGTGGACCCTTCTTTTAGGAAATTCATTTTACAAACACTTATTTATCCACAATGTACGTGTGCACTGAGTGGTGTGCAGTGTTCTGTCCACCCCAACACGTTGCAGAAACCATACACAACTCACAGGGCTGAAGATATATTTCCTTTGCTTCACAATGTTGTGAATTCTAGGAGACAGCTGTGTTATAGAAGAAATAATACATGGGTTGGATGTCAGTCCCACACCTCTGTGAGGCAAATCACCAGTAATAGGATGCTAACTAGAATTCTAAAGTACAGTCAGCATTAATTTCCTTTCTTTCCCAATTTTTTCTATTTTATGTAAATGTCAGTGTTTAATTTTTAAAGATAATGTGTTAAGTATACTCTGAAGTTCTACAGAGAAAAATCCATGGTAGTTTTGTTTGATAGATTTCAATGAGATAGAGAATGTTATTTCAAAGCACTCTCTAACAGATATATATTGAATTAGCTTATAATCCACCCATCCATCAAACCGTTCATCCATTCATGTGCTGTTGGTATTAGCATATATCTTCCTCGTGAGGATATGAACTCCAGGTGCAAATTATCTTACATGGATTTTATAAAGCAATAGTCTCCAAATAGAACCTAGGGAAGAGAAGGTAGCATAAAAAGAACTGGACAGTGATATATTTACACTAGACTCGAACCCACCATACACTTACGAAGGTGGAGTTGGTATTTCTCTTCATTTTTCATGATGCTGAGGATGGAACCCAAGGTTTTATATGTGTTATGTTAGCACTGTACTGTTGAGCTGCATGTCTAGCCCTGATTTACTATGGTTAATCCTGCTGAGGTGGGGATTTGGGTGTGAAGTTTTACATTTCTACATCAAGATTTCAAGATGTGCTTGCTGCCCCAGAGAAGTAAATACAGCCACTAAAATGTGGTGCTTTTTTTTTAGACCATGGCAAATTTTGGAGAAAGCTGAAAGATTACAGCCATCATCCAGCTGCTCCTTCTATATCTGGGGCTATGGATCCAAGTACAGGTTTGGCAAAAGTCTTACAGATTCCACTCGTGTATTTGCATCATCCAAGGCTGGGGAGGTCCCTGGGGATTCTAGCATGTTTTGTATGGAAGAACATCCACAAACAAGGCTACTGGGGTGACCTAGAGCTCTCTTTCCAAGCTAACTCTCCTTACCCCAATGAAACTACAAACTAATTGTCATAATGATTGAGATTTCCTTGTCCACCAATTCAAATTCATCTTTCCCTTAGTGTGTCTAGAAGTACAGATGGTTCATTGGCAGTGTTAAAGAGATGCTTATCTCTGAGGGGTGTGTGGCTGTGACTTGGTGCCATTCCCCTATGATAATCACTGCATTTATTTATGTATTACTAACACTAGGCAAAGGTTTCAGCGGAGAGATGGGAATGGATAACCCCCATGTACGCCATGTCTCTTTCATGTCCCTTACATAAGATGTAAGAACATCTTATAGTTCATGGCTGATTCGTTTTAGGATAGTGATTTCTTTTCATGGTGCCCTATCCCTTGGTGTATTGAATTTGAAGGATGTGGGCAGTAGTAACAAAATAAATCTAAGTAGGAACTTTGCCACATCCATTGCTAGAAGTGTTCCTATTCTGGGATCCTATACCTATGCTGCCAGAGGCTCATTTTTTAAAATACAAAAGACAAATTTCCTAATCACATTAGAATAGTGGCAAGTGGGACCATTACTCATTTACACATGCCGCCTGATTTATAAGGTTGGCCAGGGAACAACACCAGACACAATTTTGAGCTCTGACAAGGAAAATTAAAGGTTGGAAAAGCAATGAGATTTCCAGAACATAATCCTGTTCAAGTCAAGGATTAGGTCATTGCTTCTTCCATAATTAAAGAAAGAATCTTGGTTTCCTAGTAGACGGATGCATTACTAGGTAACTCTTCATTGTCCTTTTTTCTTTCTTTTTTGTTTTTTTTTTTTTACATTTTAGGGTGAGTAATCTCAATTTATTTTATTTTTTCCCTCAATTTTTATTTTTCTGTTCAAAAATTGACAATTCCTCCCCTTCTCCCATTCCCCTCCTGTTCCCCCACTAACCCTCCTCCCTCCCCTTCCATGCTTAAGAGAGGGCAGGGTACCTGCTCTGTGGGAAGTCCAAGGCCCTACCCACTCCATCCAGGCCTAGGAAGGTGTGCATTCAAGCAAATTGGGGTCCCAAAAAGCCAATACATGCAGAAGAGACAGGTCCCAGTGCCATTATTGATGGCTTCTTAGTCCGTCCCCATTGGCAGCCACATTTAGAGAGTCCAGTTAGATCACATGCTTGTTCAGTCCTGGTCTAGCTGGATTTGGTGAGCTCCCATTAGATCAGGCACACTGTCTCAGTGGGTGGACCAACCGCTTGCAGTCCTGACTTCCTTGCTCATCTTCTCACTCCTTCTACACTTCAACTGGACCTTGGGAGCTCAGTCCATTGCTCTGATGTGAATGGGGGTCTCTGTCTCTATCTCCATCCATCGGACAAATTTCTATGGTGATATTCAAGATATTTATCAGTGTGACTATGGGACAAGGCCAGTTCAGGCACCCTTTCCTGTACTGCTCAAGAACCTAGCTGGGGACATCCCCGTGGACACCAGGAATCCTCTCTAGAACCATGTCTCTTGCCAACCCTAAAATGGCTCCCTTAATGTAGATATCTTCTTCCCTGCTCCAATATCTGCCCTTCCTCCATCTCCCCCCTCCCACTCCCCCAAGCCCTCCCCTGTCCTTCCCTTCTCTCTTCTTTTTCCTCATCTCCCCTTCCCCCAACCCCACTCCCATCCCCATGCTCCCAACTTTTGCCCGGCTATCTTGTTTGTTTCCAGTTTCCAGGAGGATCTATATATGTTTTTCTTTGGGTTCACTTTGCTATTTGGCTTCTTTAGGCTTGTGAACTATAGGCTTAATATCCTTTGTTTATAGCTAGAGTTCACTAATGAATGAATACATACCATATTCATCTTTTTGGGACTGAGTTATCTCACTAAGGATAGTATTTTCTATTTCCATCCATTTGCATGCAAAATTC
>PVIU01007643.1:0-90217 GCA_004026605.1 Ondatra zibethicus | reverse complement strand
AAGCTCTCCCCAGTCCTTCCCTTCTCCCTTCCCCCTTCCCCTTTCCCTTTCGCCCACCCCCACCCCTACCTCCACCCCTAACCCCACTCCCGTGCTTCCAACATTTGCCCAGCTATCTTGTTTACTTCCAATTTCCCGGAGGATCTATATATGTTTTTGTTTGGGTTCACCTTGCTATTTGGCTTCTCTAGGCTTAGTCCATGGTGATTCAATAAGACACAGTTGGTTACTCTAATTTTTTTGTATCTGTGGATGTTTGCTTTGTTACCGAGTATGTGATCAATTTTTGAGAAGGTTCCATGAGATGCTGAGAAGAAGGTATATTCTTTCCTGTTTGGGTGGAATGTTCTATAGATGTCTATTAAGTCCATTTGATTCATTACATCTGTTAGTTCTTGTATTTCTCTGTTAAGTTTCTGTCTGGTTGACCTGTCCATTGGTGAGAGAGGAGTGTTAAAATCTCCTACAATTAGTGTGTGGGGTTTGATGTATGCTTTAAGTTCTAATAGTGTTTATTTTACATATGTGGGTGCTTTTATCTTACGGGCATATATATTCAGGATTGAGACTTCATCCTGATGGATTATTCCTGTTAAGAGTATAAAGTGTCCATCTCCATCGCTTCTGATTGATTTTAGTTTGTTGTTGATTTTGTTAGATATTGGTATAGCCACACCCGCTTGTTTCTTAGGGCCATTTGATTGAAAAACCTTTTCCCAACCCTTTACTCTGAGATAATGTCTGTCTTTGTGGTTGAGGTGTGTTTCTTGTAAACAACAGAATGTTGGATCCTGTTTTTGTATCCATTCTCTTAAGCTGTGCCTTTTTATAGGTGAATTGAGTCCATTGATATTAAGTGATATTAATGACCAGTGGTTGTTAACTCCGGTTATTATTTTTCTTTTTTTTTTTTTTGGGTGGTAGTGTTTGTGTGTTTCCCTTCTATGAGTTGTGCTGCTGTAGGATTGTTAGATGTCTGTGTTATTATGGGTGTTGTTAGCTTCCTTTCGTTGTGGTTTTCCTTCTAGTAGTTTCTATAAGGCTAGGTTTGTGGCTATGTGTTGCTTAAATTTGTTTTTATCCTGGAATATCTTGTTTTCTCCATTGATGCTGAAAGAAAGTTTTGCTGAGTATAGTAGTCTGGGCTTCCATCCATGCTCTCTTAGTGTCTGCAGCACATCTATCCACGACCTTCTGGCTTTCATGGTTTCCATAGAGAAGTCAGGTGTAATTCTGATAGGTTTACCTTTATATGTTACTTGACCTTTTTCCTTTGCAGCTCTTAATATTCTTTCTTTATTCTGTATGTTTTGTGTTTTGATTATTATATGGCGAGGGGATTTTTTTTTTGATTCAGTCTATTCGGAGTTCTGTATGCTTCTTGTACTTTCATAGGAATATCCTTCTTTAGGTTGGGAAAGTTTTCTTCTATAATTTTGTTGAATATATTTTCTGGGCCTCTGAACTGGAATTCTTCTCCTTCTTCTACCCCTATTATTCTTAGGTTTGGTCTTTTCATGGTGTCCCAGATTTCCTGGATGTTTTGTGTTAAGAATTTGTTGGATTTGTCGTTTTCTTTGATCAATGAGTTTATTTCCTCTATAGTATCCTCAGTGTCTGAGATTCTTTTTTCTATCTCTTATATTCTGTTGGTTATACTTGTCTCTGTAGTTCCTATTCATTTACCCAGATTTTCCATATCCAGCCATCCCTCAGTTTGTGTTTTCTTCATTGCCTCCATTTCGGTGTTCAAGTCTTGAACTGTTTCCATTACCTGTTTGATTGCTTTTTCTTGGTTTTCTAGTGTATCTCTGAGGGATTTATTCATTTCTTCTAACTTTTTGTTAGTCTTCTCATCCAGTTCTTTAAAGGAGTTTTTCACATCCTCTTTAATGGTCTTATCACTTTCATAATGTTACGTTTAAAGGCGATTTCTTCTACTACTTCTGGATTAGGTTGTTCAAGTCTTCCTGTTGCATATTCGCTGGATCCTGGTGTTATCATGTTGCTTTTTAGGTTGTTGGGGAATTCTTGCATTGGCGCCTGCCCATCTTTTCCTTTGAATGTGGTCAGGAGAGTCTAGGTGGCTTGGTCCTTTTGTTGTGACTGACTGTGTACTTGGGGGATTTTTCTTGTTCTGCCCTCTCTTAAGTCCTCTCAGCACTGAAGTTGGTTCTCAGATCACCTCCTCCCTGAAGCAGGCTGTGGTGATGATTCTAAGGACCCCCTCTGGATGGCTCTACTGGTACTGGATCAGGGCCACTTGCTGGCTAAGGACCCCGCAGACAAAAGCACAAGCTTGGTAGATGCCAGCTCCTCCAGATGGTTCTGCTGGTACTAGATCAGGGCCACTTGCTGGCCAAGGACCTCGCAGGCAAAAGCAAGGGCTTGATAGATGCAGCTCCGTGAAACAAAGGAACCCCTGCTGCCCTGCGCTCACCACCCTGTCCCCAGGGCCTCAGCCCTGAAGCAGGCTGCTTTGTGAGATCCTAGGACCCTGCAGATGGAAAGGGGAGCTTAGGGGCAAGCTGGGGAGGGATAGCAGAAAAGCCAGTAGCTGGGAGAATCCCTGCAGCCGAATGGCCCGAAAGTTTAGGGGGATGGAGGGTGCCTGCACCCCATTCCCGGGGCATCTGGGCAGGTGCAGGGTGGGGACGCACTTACCCTCCAGATGGCTCTGCTGGTACTAGATCAGGGCCACTTGCTAGCCAAGGACCTTGCAGGCAAGAGCGCGGGCTTGATAGATGCAGCTCCGTGAAACCTTTTATTTTATTTTTTATGAACAGTATATTCATAAGATCTGAGAGTCTTTTTCCATAGAAGATATTTTCTTTGTGTTGGGTAACAAGGAGCTGTCAGTTAACCTGGTCTGGCTATTAGCTCCTTAACCTACTGTGTCTACTGAGGCCGTCTGATTGTGTGTTTTCTGATAGAATGCAGTCTGAAGCCCATACCTCACCTGGGAAGTACTCAAAATACTCTTTAACCAGCCAACCTCTTTATAGCAGTCAAGCCTTTAAACAAATCTTTCTGTTTATTGGGAATATAGAAGAGATTAATTTGAAGACAAGGGCTTGCTCTTTTTCCCAAACTGACCTGGAACTTCACTGTTGGCTTAGGTTAGCCTCAAATTCATGATCATCTTGTTTCCACTTCTTAATTTCTAGAATTACAGGCAGATGCTACCACACATTACATTTGATTTATGTATCTTCATTTTTCTCTCTTCCTTCTATGAATAAATAAATAAATTTCCAATTATTTATTTATTGTTCCAATAAATCAGAACAGATGACATTACAAGGCAACCAGCAACTGTTTTGGAAAACAGTAGTGTTCTGTTAAAAGACAGGTAGACATTAAACAGACAAAAGAGGTGTAACTAACAGTTAACAGTGTGGAAGTTGATTTGTTTCTGGATCAGGAAGAAAAAAATGTCGAAGACTTGTGATTGAACAGTTGAAGGTACTTAAGTATAATTTATAAACTGGGCGACAGAACCACTACTTTCCTGGCTTAGACTATAGTGTTGTGATGCCCTAGAATGCCCATAGTCTTCAAACACACACTGCAGTACAGAGGGGATGGAGAGGTCTGCAGTGTAACTCCTACTGGAAGTTCAGATATGAAAAGAAAATAAGTCAGTATGCAAAGGAAGATTTAGAAGGAGACAGACGAGAAAGAAAATGTGGCTAAATGTTAACCTCTGATGAGTGGTTTTTGGGGAAAGGGAACTTGAAATTTTACTACGAGGTTCAGGATACCCTGGAACACATATGTAGCTTTGACTGACTTTAAACTCCTGATTGTCAGGTATCAGGCTTTCGGGTGCTGGAATTTCAGCCTTGAACTACCAGGCATCCCCTCTGATGAGTCTCTGTACTCATCAGATTGTTGTACTGCTGCTCTTCCAATGTCCCTAGAAATTCAGAGGGAAGAAGGTTGTGTGGAATACACTCTCTGCATTTTAAACCATGGCTTCCCTGGCTGGGTCTTGCTCCCTCGTTCCACAGTAGCAGCTGAATCTTCTCATGTGGCATTTGCAGAACCCTGAGAAGTTCAGTTGGTGAGTGTGTAAAAGAGTGGAACAGGGAAACCATTTCAGGTAGTTCTGAGTCCCATTTTATCCTTTTCCTATAAAAAGTCAAAGAACTGAAGAACCACATTCACTTGCCAACGTTTGCCAGCACTTGAGGCTGCCTTTTGCAGACCCACAGTTAAGAATTCCTGGCTAGGTAAAAGAGGCTTTCCAAGAATATTCTGCCATTTCTTTCTGCCCATAGTATGTCTTCATGAATGTCACTTCGTTACTGAGTGGAAAGTAGAAATAAAAAGGGTTGGTACAAATGGGCCGTGATCACTTTGTTTTCTGAATAGACTTTAGACTTTTATTTTAAAAAATCTGGAATTTGTGTCAGACTCCAGCATCAATTGTGTGTAGAGCTGAGAGAAAGAATTGGTATTAAGGTTTTGGCAACTGCCGTTTTAAGAAGTGGTTGTTGTGCCTCTTCCTAGACTGAGAGGGACAGACTGACCTTTGATGGTCATCCCGGCCAGTGAGGCGGTTACCTGACAATGCAGCTCTCACCTGGCTTGGCTCCGTGGCAGTGCTTTTGGGGATACAGTACCTTGGTTAAGGGCTCTCTTTGTCTGTTTTCTCTAATAGGCTTGAAATAAAAATTTCTGCTTTCTGTATTAACTGTGATGCCATCTAACTAAGAAAGTGTTAAGAGTAGAAATTTTATTCCTTATCCTATTAAAGTTATTTCTTAGATTTTTTTTCCATTCCTTTTTACCCATTCACCACCGTTGACCTAGATCCTTCCCATCATCATTGCTTGCTCCCAAGGAGGCAAACCCAGAGTCACGGGCAGAGGAGGACCTCTATAAATTTTGTTAATCTGGAAATGGTTCCTAAACCACAGTTTGTAAAACACTATTTTATGAGAAAAGAAGATGGGATGAAGACAGAAAAGGACACCCTTGGAAACAATAACAGTGTGATGTGACCACAGGATCCCATGCCAAGAAGTCATGAGTTCTAATCCTAAATATGTTTCCCAAGGCACAGTGGCAGCATTAAATGGAAAAGTGCTAAAGAGAACCCTTTAGTTATTTTTTTCATGCATCTCCCAAGCAACTCATCATTGCATGCATGCTCTCAGTGTTTCAGATACAGGTAATATCTGCCAAACCTGAAGTTGTCTCTGGCTTGTCATAGTGGTAAGACCTGTACATAAGTAAGTGCCAGTATATCAAGGACAGTGGACAGTGCCATCAGAGAGGGGCAGGTCATAAGCATGGGTAGAATAGGATGGAGGGTATAGCTTCCACTCTGTAGTGTGGAAATCCCTGGGGAAAAGATGGCATTGTACCTAGGTCTTTAAAAGCAAGGTTGGTCTTAGATCTTGGAAATTGGTAGGGAGAGTGTCCTAGTACAGGAATGGAACAAACAGAGGTTGAGAGAATAGAAGCGGATACATACAATTTGGGAATGTAAAATCTAACTAGAAAAGTGCCTGAAGGGCTTTGAATCCTCGGCTGAATTTATGTTTTATTGTTTAGGGAGCTTATAAAGGGGTTAGACCATACTCTTGCTATCTGCTGATTAATCTGGCAATAACCATGACCTTGGGGAAACATTTATGTGATGATTGGTAGAGGTCATGGCTAAAATTTTAGTGAAGTGAATAGTGACCAAGTGCTATGGAGACTATACAATTGCTTCCAGCTGAAAGGGGTTAGAGATCACCTTGACAGGATCAACTAGAGCAGTGGTTCTCAACCTTCCTAATGCTGTGACCCTTTCATAAAGTAACTCATGTTATGGTGACCCCCAGCCACAAACTTATTTCATTCCTATTTTATAACTATAATTTTTCTACTGTTATGAATTATAATGTAAATATCTAATATGCAGGATATCTGATATGCAATCCCTGTGAAAAGGTTGTTTGATTCCCCTACTCCCAAGGGGTCAAGACCCATAGGTTGAGAACCACTGACCTGGAGGATGTGCATGACAAAGGAATGGAAATCTTTTCTGTGTGGTTATTTCTCAGGGCTCTTAGCTGGATCATAAGGGACTGCCGAAGGCTTTTTATTATTCTTCTTGTGACCCTTTCTAGAACCAATAGCTTCAAACAAAATAGACTGTCTTGGAAGTTTGCTGTCCCTTTAAAAAGTTCTACTAGCCCCTCAGTCACGTGCTTTCAGGTTATATAACTGTTGCTCAGAATTGGAATTCTGCAGCCTCCTGGAGTCCCATTCTTTCCCTCCCCTACCTGGCACTTTATTTTCTGTGAGTCAGATTTAGCTTCTTTCTAACCATTGTTGCGGAACTCTTTAAATATTTGGTCTCACGGGTTCTAAAAGCTGGCAGGCCAGGCTGCTCCCTGCATATTGTAAGACCAAAGTCCTTTGGAAAGGGGGCCAGTAAAATTTCAAGCATGAGTGAAGCAGTTGGAGGATGTAATGCACCCTTGTCCATGCCCAACAGCTCCCAGCCACTGTGGCCCCACAACCAGAAGGAGCACTCACTCACCACATTGCCATGTCAAGTTCCTAATTATAGAGATGACAGTGGGTAAAATCATTGGGTCTCAGCAATAAGGACTGGGGCTTCTCAGGGTCACTCACTGTTCCTTACTGCCTTGATTTCTGTAGTGGGAGAGCAAGTCTAGAGTCTGCTCCTGTAGAACAAATCCTTGTTGAAAGCATTCTGTAGCTTGAAGTTTCTGTCCCTCCTAGTCCCACAGCCATTCAATCCCAAAGAAATATACAGAGGCTTATATTAATTACAAACTGTTTGGCCTATTAGCTCAGTCTTAATATTAATTAGCTCTTACAACTTAAATTAACCCAAGTTATGTTTAAGCAAGTGGCTTAGCATCTTTTATCAGTGAAACATTCTTATCTTGCTTCCTCTGCATCTGACTGGTGACTGCATCTTTTTGCCTTTCCTCTTCCCAGAATGCTCCTAGTCTGGTTGCCCCAGCTATACTTCCTGCCTAGCTACTGGCCAATCAGTGTTTTATTAAACCAATATGAGTGACAAATTTTTTTTAATAAACCCAAGTTTTTATTTTAATTCAGGACCATGTTACATATGATTCAAAATCTGGAATCTTTTTTTTTAATTCATACAAGGTTGATTTTATTTAATTAATACAATCTTGGGGTTCACACTGTGATCAGTTATCCGTTAACATAATGATAAATAATGGATTGAGGAAATTGTTTATGAACTATTTCCAGTGGTTTATTTATAAGATAACTGACATAAAGTTGGACTATTTAACATTCACTAGGAAAGGACTTCCCACTTATATCATTATTACAGGTTGGCATTATTATAAGTAGGAAGTATAAAAGCAAATTTTTTCTATCTTGTTCCTGAAAGGGAATAATTTAAAAAATCAATTTTTTTAAATTAACAACTATTATGAGCCAAGCCTTAGGAAGTAAAGAAGTTTATGGAATCCAAGGCTGTAAAGAACCCATAGGCTGAATTACTTGATTTACAACTTTTAAATCAACTTTCACCATTTTTAAGATTTATTTTTATTACAAATACAAGAGAACACCAAGGATTTGTAGTTTTTTTCAATGTCTTTAACATCTAACTGTTTCGTACTGATTGCTCAAGCATCTGTAATTTTTTTTTAAATCATGGACCACTGTTCCACCCATATAAGCTTTTAGAGAACCATTTTAAAGGCAGAGCAGTTGGGCTTCCAGCATTGGCCCCTAATCCAAATTTGGGTAGCCAGTTTCTGCTTTGTCTTGTTTCTGAGCAACCTGTATAGCCTGTGTTTTTCATTAACAATTTTTTCTTTTTTGAATATATTTTTATTATTTTATAAATAATACCAATCAAAATTCTCACTTCCTCACCTCCTCCCACTTCCCTCCCACTCCCCCACATACCCTCCCCCCCAACCCCCACTCCAGTCCTAAGAGAGGGCAAGGCACCCTGTCCTGTGGGAAGTCCAAGGCCCTCCCCCCTACATCCAGGCTTAGGAAAGTGTGCATCCAAACAGACTAGGATCCCAAAAAGCCAGTACATGCAGTAGAGACAAATCCCAGTGCCATTATCATTGGACCCTCCGTCTGCCCCAACTGTCAACCACATTCAGAGGGTCCAGTTTGATCGCATGCTCGTTCATTCCCAGTCCAGCTGGAGTTGGTGAGCTCCTATTAGCTCAGGCACACTGTCTCAGTGGGTGAACCAACCCCTTGTGGTCCTGACTTCCTTGCTCATATTCTTCCTCCTCCACTCTTCAGCTGAACCTTGGGAGCTCAGTCCAGTGCTCCGATGTGGGTCTCTGTCTCTGTCTCCATCTGTCGCCAGACGAAGGTTCTATGGTGATATTCAAGATAGTCATCAGTCTGACTATGGGGAAAGGCCAGTTCAGGCACCCTCTCCTCCACTGCCCAGGGTCCTACCTGGGGTCATCCCCATGAATTCCTGGGAACCCCTCCAGAGCCAAGTGGCTTGCCAACTCCAAAATGGCTCCCTCAATTAAGACATCTCCTTCCCTGCTCTCATATCTGTTCTTCCTCCATCTCAACCCTCCCACTCCCCCAAGCTCTCTCCAACCCTCCCCTTCTTCCCTCTCTCTCCTCATCTCCCCTCCTACCCCTCCCCCACCCCCATGCTCCCAACTTTTGCCTGGCGATCTTGTTTGCTTCCAATATATAGGAGGATCTATATATGTTTTTCTTTGGGTTCACCTTATTACATAGCTTCTCTGGGATCATGAACTATAGGCTCAATGTCCTTTGTTTATGGCTAGAATCCACTAATGAGTGAGTACATACCATATTCATATTTTTGGGTCTGGGTTATCTCACTCAGGATAGTGTTTTCTACTTCCATATTCAAGATGTCATTTTTTTTTTTTTACCACTGAGTAGTACTCTAATATGTAGCTATGCCACACTTTCTTTATCCATTCTTCAGTTGAAGGACATCTAGGTTGTTTCCAGGTTCTGGCTATTACAAACAATGCTGCTATGAACATAGTTGAACAAATGCTTTTGTAGTATGATTGGGCATCTTTTGGGTGTATTCCCAAGAGTGGTATTGCTGGATCCTGAGGTAGGTTGACTCCCAATTTTCTGAGAAACCACCACACTGATTTCCAAAGTGGTTGCATAAGTTTGCATTCCCACCGGATGAGTGTTCCCCTTACTCCACATCCTCTCTTGCATAAGCTATCATTGGTGTTTTTATATTTTAGCCATTCTGACAGGTGTAAGATGGTATCTCAGAGTTGTTCTGATTTGCATTTCCCTGATGCTAATAAAGTTGAACATGTCCTTAAGTATCTTTTGGCCATTTGGAATTCTTCTGTTGAGAATTCTCTGTTTAGTTCAGTACCCCATTTTTAATTGGGTTATTTAGAATTTTAATGTCTAGTATCTTGAGTTCTTTATATATTTTGGAAATCAGTCCTTTGTCTGATGTGGGGTTGATGAATTTCTCCCATTCAGTAGGTTGCCTTTTTGTCTTAATAACTGTGTCCTTTGCTTTACAGAAGCTTCTCAGTTTCAGGAGGTCCCATTTATTCATTGTTGCTCTTATTGTCTGTGCTACTGGGGTTCTACGTAGGAAGTGATCTCCTGTGCCCATGCATTGCAGACTACTTCCCACTTTCTCTTCTGTCAGATTCAGTGTGGTCGATTTATATTGAGGTCTTTAATTCATTTGGACTTGAGTTTTGTGCATGGTGATAGATATGGATCTATTTTCATTCTTCTACAGGTTGACATCCAGTTATGCCAGCACCATTTGTTAAAGATGCTTTCTTTCTTCCATTGTATAATTTTAGCTTCTTTGTCAAAAATCAGGTGTTCATAGGTGTGTGGATTAATATCTGGGTCTTCAGTTCAATACCATTGGTCAACATCTCTGTTTTTATGCCAATACCAAGATGTTTTCATTACTATAGCTCTGTAATAGAGTTTGATGTCAGGGATGGTAATGCCTCCAGAAGTTCTTTTATTGTATAGGTTTGTTTTTGCTATTCTGGGTTTTTGTTTTTTCACATAAAGTTGATTGTTGTTCTCTCAAGGTCTGTGAAGAATTTTGTTGGGATTTTGATGGGGATGGCATTGAATCTATAGATTGCCTTTGGTAGGATTGCCATTTTTACAATATTGATCCTACCAATCCAAGAGCATGGGAGATTTTTCCATTTTCTGGTATCCTCTTCAAATTCTTTCTTCAAAGCCTTAAAGTTCTTTATGCTACTTTATGCTATTTGTGGCTATCGTGAAAGGTGATGTTTCTCTAATTTTCCTCTCAGCCTCTTTATCCTTTGTGTATAGGAGGGCTACTGATTTTTTTGAGTTGATCTTGAATCCTGCAACATCACAGAAGGAACTTTAGGAGTTCTCTGGTAGAGTTTTTGGGGTCACTTATGTACACTACCATATCATCTGCAAATAACAAAAGTTTGACTTCTTCCTTTCCAATATAAATCCCCTTGATCTCCTTATGTTGTCTTATTGCTATTGCTAGAACTTCAAGCACCATGTTGAAGAGATATGGAGAGAGTGGACAGCCTTGTCTTGTTCCTGATTTTAGTGGAATTGATTTGAGTTTCTCTCCATTTAATTTGATGTTAGCTGTTGCCTTGCTGTATATTGCTTTTATTATATTTAGATATGATCTTGTATCCCTAATCTCTCCAAGACTTCTATCATAAAGGGGTGTTGAATTTTGTCAAATGCTTTTTCGGCATCTAGTGAAATGATCATATGGATTTTTCTTTGTTTATTTATATGATGGATTACATTGATAGATTTTCATATGTTGAACCAGCCCTGAATTTTGTTAGCTATTAGGATAGCCACACCTACTTGTTTCTTAGGTCCCTTTGATTGGAAAACCTTTTCCCAACCCTTTACTCTGAGGTAGTGTCTGTCTTTGAGGTTGAGGCGTGTATCTTGTAAACAGCAGAATGCTGGATCCTGATTTCATACCAATTCTCTTAACCTGTGCCTTTTTATAGGTAAATTGAGTCCATTGATATTAAGCGATATTAATGACCAGTGGTTGTTAACTCCGGTTATTTTTTGGTGGTAGTGTTTGTGTGTTTCCCTTCTTTGAGTTGTGTTGGTGGAGGGTTATCAGATGTCTGAGTTATTGTGGGTGTTGTTGGCTTCCTTGGGTTGAGGTTTTCCTTCTAGTACTTTGTGTGAGGCTGGGTTTGTGGATACGTATTGTTTTCTCCATTGATGCTGAAAGAAAGCTTTGCTGGGTATAGTAGTCTGGGCTTCCATCCATGCTCTCTTAGTGTCTGCAGCACATTTGTCCAAGACCTCCTGGCTTTCATGCTTTCTATTGAGAAGACAGGTGTAATTCTGATAGGTTTACCTTTATATGTTACTTGACCTTTTTCTTTTGCAGCTCTTAAAATTCTTTCTTTATTCTGTATGTTTTGATTATTATATGGTGAGGGATTTTTTTTTTTTTTTATCCAATCTATTTGGTGTTCTGTAAGCTTCTTGTACCTTCATAGGATATCCTTCTTTAGGTTAGGGAAGTTTTCTTCTATAATTTTGTTGAATATATTTTCTGGGCTTTTGAGCCCGAGATCTTCTCCTTCTTCTACCCCTATTATTCTTAGGTTTGGTCTTTTCATGGTGTCCCAGATTTCCTGGATGTTTTGCATTAAGAATTTGTTGTATTTGATGTTTCTTTGATCAGTGAGTCTGTTTCCTCTGTAGTATCTTCACCGCCTGAGATTCTTTTTTCTATCTCTTGTATTCTATTGGTTATACATCTCTCTGTAGTTCCTGTTCATTTACCCAGATTTTCCATATCCAGCCTTCCTTCAGTTTGTGTTATCTTTATTACCTCCATTTCAGTCTTCAAGTTTTGAACTGTTTCCATTACCTGTTTGATTGCTTTTTCTTGGTTTTCTTGGGTATCTTTGAGGGATTCATTAATTTCTTCTAACTTTTTGTCTTCTCTTCCATTTCTTTAAGGGAGTTTTCATTTCCTGTTTAAAGGTCTCCATCATTTTCATAAGGTTACATTTAAAGTCCTTTTCTTCTACTTCTTCTGGGTTAGGATGTTCAAGTCTTCCTGTTGCATTTTTGCTGGATTCTGGTGTTATCATGTTGATTTTCAGGATGTTGGAGGAATTCTTGCATTGGCACCTACCCATCTCTTCCTTCCAATGAAGCCAGCAGAGTCTTGGCATCTTGGTCCAATCTTTGCTGTGGCTGACTGAGTACTTCGGAGTTTTTTTTTGTTTGTTTGCTTGTTTTTGGTTTTTTTGGTTTTTTTTTTGTTTGTTTTTTGGTCTGCCCTCCCTTAGGTCCCCTCAGCACTGAAGCAGGCTCTCAGTTCCCCTCAGCACTGAAGCAGGCTGGGTTGCAGGGTTCCAAGGACCTGGCAGACAGAAATGCAGGCTCTCCAATCCCCTCAGCAAGGCAGCAGGGTATCTTGCAGGGTTTCAAAGACCTTGCAGATGAAAAGGTGGGCTTGGGGGCAGGGTGGGATGGGAGAAAGAAGGCCCAGCAGCAGGAGAACTCCCCCCTGGCTCTGAGGTCCCCTCAGCCCTGATGCAGGCTGTGTTGGGGGTACTAAGGACCTGGCGGAAGAAAAGGCAGGCTTGGTGGCAGGGTAGGATGGGGTAGAGAAAGCCAGCAGCAGGAACATACCTTGCTGGATTGCCAGAAAAGCTTAGAGAGTTGGGGGGGGGGGCTGGTTTCTGTCTCCCTGGTAAGGCCTCAGAGAGGGGCGCTTCTGGCTGTCCGGCCATGTGGCCACTGACTTACCTCTCCAGTCCCCTCAGCAAGGGAGCAGGGTCTCTTGATGAGTGACAAATCTTTACAGTGTACAAAAAGCATTATCTGACAGCAGTATTCTGAAATTGACTCTGTATAGAAGTCTGTTCTTGGTCCATATTTTATAGCTCTTTGTCCTAGCATGCCCTTAATCTTAGTATACATGGGTTTGTTTGTACTCTGCCTTTCCTCCCAAAAATTTAGCTTTTGGAAGTTTGCAAATACTATATATAATACAGTGACTTTCTTAAAATTAGGAAATAGGGAAAAAGGTATCTTTAAATAGGAAAATAGGTATACCCAAGGCAGAAGCTAGAAACTGCAAATAAAGTCTTCTAAAAGCATTTACAGATGATTTTTCTGAGTTTCCTGGGGCCAAACCAAAGATAGAAACTTAAGGATAAAGCATAACAATTCATGCATCTGTGAGATCAGCTCACATGACTATTGCCTTGTATTGTGCCAACTGTACCCACAAGTATGCATAATGGAGTACCAATTGGTCAGACTGGCTGCTGTATCCATCAGTTTTCCTGCATTGAACAACAAAGCCCCCTGTTGACTTCTTACAGTGTTTCTCATGGTGGGCCTACATGGTGCACAAGCTTCTTATTGCCAAAGGTTGCAATGGAAGTCTGTGCAGAATGTCCCATTGCAGGTCACTGATCTCCAAAGGCACTCCCTTGCAGAACCCAGCTTCAGGGAGATGCTATACCTACCACAGAAAAGTGCCAGGCGCAGATAAGTCTGGCAACAAATGTGTCTTGCAGAAATTACAGATACTGACGTAAAGGCATTAAGAAGTCCTGTAATTAGGAAATGAGCTCAGCATATACAAATTGATTGAATGTTTTCATTTAATGTATTAGAAACATCATTCTAAAGTTGTTCAAGGGCACATAATATGTTTATCAGTGCTGAGGATCAAGCCTTGCAATTAAATAGTTATTCTGTCACTGAGCTACACTCCCATTCTCTCACATAGTAAACATTTTAAGCATACTGCCTATGTTACATCAAATCTCCTATTGTGTCAAAAAAAGTATGGGCCTATCCCAATCAAGCAATATTTATTAATTTATACAAGTGAATTTGTAGATTGAAGTTTCTGACCCACCCAAGCCCGCAGCTGTTCAGTCCCAAAGAAACACAGAGAGGCTTAAATTAATTATAAACTATTTGGCCTGTTATCTCAGGCTTATTATTAACTAGCTCTTACAACTTAAGTTAACCCATAATTTTTAATCTATATTTAGCCACATGGGTTGGTACCTTTAATCAGTGAGGCATTCTCATCTTGCTTCTCCTGGCTGGTGACTGTGTCTCTGCCTTTCCTCTTCCAAGAATTCTAGTCTGGTTGCCCAGCTATACTTCCTGCCTAGCTACTGGCCAATCAGCATTTTATTAAACCAATATGAGTGACAAATCTTTACAATGTACAAGAGCATTAGCCCACAGCACTGTGAATTAACATAAGTCTCATGTGCCATGAAATCATACTCTTTTGATTTGTTTTTGGCCATTTAAAAATACAAAAACTGGGGCTAGAGATATTGGCTCAGCATTTAAGAACACTGGCTACTCTTCTAGAGTACCCAGGTTTAATTCCCAACATTCACAAGGCAACTTAACAGCAATCTGTAACTTTAGAGGATCTTCTGGCATCTGCAGACATCAGGCACACAAGTGGTGCACACATAAACAAGCAGGCAAAACGCATAAAATAAAAATATGTAATAAAATACAAAAGCTGATCTTGGCTTTTAGGCTGTTTACAAGCAGGTGGCAAACCATACTTGCATGTGGACCCCTATTCCAAGGACCACTTGCTCAGCTTTTCATCACAGTCCTGAGTACTGGACCTCATTGCTCACTTTAACTCGGACTTTCTTTCTGACTTAAGAGTGGATCAAAAAGATTATGATGGAATAAACTAGGATTTTACTCAGAAAACAACTGTGGAAGAGCAAAGGAAAACAAAACAAAACAAAAAAACATTACAAACCAGCCACAGAAGCTGAACTGTATTGCCGATGACAGGCTCTGTTTCAGGCTAAAAATGTCTTAGTAGGCATTAGCGTTCATTCATTGTGTTTATAGAAACAAATGCTCCAGAGTCCCTGGAGACATTTACAAAGATACAATTTACTAGTTGATCCTTCAAATAAATTAATAAACATCCCCTGCCCAGACTAACAGCCTTTTATATTTTGACCTAGAGGGACATTCTTTCCATTTCTTATGATGTCATTGTGATGAAATAAAAGGATCAAGCCACCCCTAGTAGTCCATGTGACATGTCAGATTTAGTTACACAAGTATTTTTATTGAGTACTCAGTGTTCATGAAACATTTGACTAGGTTTTATGGAGGAGACAAAAATGAGCAAGGAGCAATGTGTCCTTCCTTCACCTTGTGGACTAAGTTCAAGGTCCTCCAGATTGTACAGTCTGTTACTGTGTAGTCAGAATCAGTTTAATCTTCTGGGACTTTATGTTACCATTCATCCAACATTTCATCTTATACTACTAGTCAGACCAGCTAAATTTTAAAAACTAAATAAATGACTAAATGAATGAATGAATACAGCAGATGGTAGCATGGGTGTAAGGAAAAGTGAACTTTTTTTTTTTTTTTGATGGTGGGAGTGAAAATTGCTGCATTCACTGTGGAAGTTCCTCACTGAAGTCAGTGTACCACATGATCCAGCTATATCACTCCTAAGCAGATTTCCCAAGGATTCTGGCATCCTACTGCAGAAAAACTTGCTTATCTGTATTCATTGTTGCTTTATTCACAATAGCCAGAAAATGGAGACAGCTTGGATGTTCATCAACTAATGAATGGGTAATTAAAATGTGGTACATATACACAATGGAATATTATTAAGCTGTAAAGAAAAAAATGAAATTATGAAACTTGCAGGTAAATGAATGGATCTGGAAATCATTTAATGTCACACATACTCTCTCATATGTAGATGCTAGCTTTGAATCTTTAGATATGTGTGTTTAGATTGGAGTGCCCATAGAAGTCAAGAAACTAGTAAAGGAGTTAAGAGGGGAGGATTTCAAGAAAAGGGGAATAGAACACAAACTATGTAGAGAAAGGGAATGAGAGTGGCAGGGAAAGAGGCCAGAGAGATGACTCGATGATTGAGAGCACTTGCCACCCTTCCAGAGGACCTGAGTTTTGTTTCCAACACACACATCAGGTGGGTCACAATTGTCTGTAATGCCAGCTTCAAGTGATCCAGTACCTTCTTCTGGCTTCTGTGGGCACTACATTCATGTAATACACATACATACACTCAAGCATATATCATAACATTAAATAAATAAATCTTTTTTAGTTGGGGTAGAGTAGGGAAGGACAGGGTAGAGAAGAGAATATGGGAAGGGATAACTAACACTAAAATCCTTTGTAAATGCCACATGGAAACCTACTACTGTAGAAGCTTCCTAAAATATACACATATTTAAAAGGAGTTTAAATGGAGTTATCCTACACACACACACACATTAAAAGCTATTGCCATTGTACTTGGTCACCTCCAGAACTTGATGGTAAGACCCTATGGCTGAAAAAAAAAATTGAGTCTTAGGACATGGAAGATCAAGCTAGTACCAACCTGGAAGCTTCCCCCTACTGGCTAAATGTCATATTGTTGGAAGGTTCTGTGCATGTGACTGGGGGTGGAGGAAGTAATTTGGAATCTTACCCAGCTGTGAATCCTGAGAGCTACAGTACTGATGGACCTGACAAGATGCGACTACTCATGAAATAGTGGCACAAATGTTATAAAAGCAACTGATTACTTTCTGATTGGATTTAAAGCCTACTTCATAAGGAGGAATTCATACCTGGTACCTTAAACTGGACAAAAACCTCGTGGCTGCCTGGGTCATAGGCCTTAAGGGAAAACCTAATACCATTGTTCTGCTAAATGAACTTAGTAACAAACTGCCTCCTAAATTAATCTTTATACACATAGATTAGTGCATCTCTCAATCCTCATCAGAGAAGCTTCTTGTAGTAGATGGGCATTAATACAGAGACTCACAACAGGTCAATATGCAGAGAATAAGAATGACCAGCTCTAAATGGAACATCCATATTGCAATTTCTTCCCAGTCTGGAGTTACTGAGCTCCCACTAGCTTATGTCAGCTATTTCTGTGGGTATTCCATCATGATCTTGACCCTTTGCTCATATTATTGCTCCTCCCTTTCTTGGGCTGGTCTCTAGTAGCTTGGCCCAGTGCTTTGCTGTAGATCTTTGTCTCTGCTTCCATCAGTTGCTGGTTGAAGATTCTATGATGACAATTAAGGTAGTCATCAATCTGATTACAGAGGAAGACCAGTTTAGGTGTCCTCTCCACTGTTGCTTAGAGTCTAAATTGGGGTCATTCTTGTGGATTCCTGGGAATTTCGCTATCCCTTTAATGGCTCCCTCAATCAAGGTTATCCTTCTTTTCTCTCCCTCACTGTCCTGACCCCTTCTTGAGCATCCCATTTCCTCATGTTCTCCTTCTCCTTCCCCTTTTCCCTCTCCCTTTCCTTATACCCTCTCTTCTCCCCCCCCCCAAATTTTCTCAAGAGGTCTTATCGGTTTCCCCTTACTAGGGAAATCCACATAGGTCTCTTTTAGGGTTCTCATTACCTAGCTTCTCTGGGATGATGGACTATAGGCTGGCTGTCCTTTGCTTTACATCTACTATCCACTTCTGAGTGAGTACATGCCATGTTTTCTATCTGAGTCTGGGTTACCACACTCAGGTTGGTTTTTTTTTTCCTAGTTCCATCCATTTCATGCGAATTTCAAAATGTTGTGTTTTTTTGTTTTTACCACTGAGTAGTACTCCAGTATATCCATTGTGTAAATGTACCACATTTTCTTTATCCATTCTTCAGTTAAGGGGCATCTAAGATGTCTCCAGGTTCCAACTATTCCGAATAATGCTACTATGAACACAGTTGAGCAAATGCCTTTGTGGTATGAGTGTACATCCTTTGAGTATATGCCCAAGAGTGGTATTGCTGGGTCCTGACGAAGTTTGATTCCCAATTTTCTGAGAAACCACCACACTGGTTTCCAAAGTGGCTGTACAAGTTTGCGCTCCCACCAGCAATGGAAGAGTGTTCCCCTTATTCCACATCCTCTCCAGCATAAGCTATCATTAGTGTTTTTTATCTTAGCCATTCTGACCAATGTAAGATGGTATCTCAGAGTCATTTTGATTTGCATTTCCTTGATGGCTAAGGATGTTGAGCATTTCCTTAAGTGTCTTTCACCCATTTGCAATTCTTCTGTTGAGAATTCTTTGTTTAGATTTGAATTCCACTTTTTGATTGGATTATTTGGTAATTTGATATATAGTTTTTTGAGTTCTTTATATATTTTGGAGATCAGTCCTCTCTCCAATGTGGGGTTAGTGAAGATCTTTTCCCAATCAGTAGGCTGCCGTTTTTGTCTTAGTGACTGTGTCCTTTGCCTTACAGAAGCTTCTCAGTTTCAGGAGGTTCCATTTATTAGTTGTTGCTCTCAGTGTCTGTGCTACTAGTGTTATATTTTAGGAAGTGGTCTCCTGTGCCCATACGTTCAAACTTGCTTCCCACTTTATTTTCAGTGAGGTTCAGTGTAGCTGGATTTATGTTGAGGTCTTTGGTGCATTTGGACTTGAATTTTGTGCACGGGGATAGATAAATCTATTTTCATTCATCTATATGTTGACATCCAGTTATGCCAGCACCATTTTTTGAACATGCTTTCTTTTTCCACTGTATAATTTTAGCTTCTTTGTCAAAAATCAGCTGTTCATAGGTGTGTGGATCAAGATCAGGGTCTTCAATTCGATTCCATTGGTTCATCTGTTTTTCTGCCAATACCAAGCTGTTTTCATTACTGTAGCTCTATAATAGAGATTGATGTCAGGGATGGTGATGCTTCTCGAAGTTCCTTTATTATAGAAAATTGTTTTGTCTATTCTGGGTTTTTTGTTTTTCCATATGAATTTGAGTATTGTTCTTTCGAGGTCTGTGAAGAATTGTGCTGGGATTTTAATGGGGATTGCATTGAATCTGTAGATTGCTTTTGATAAGATTGCCATTTTTACTATGTTGATCCTACCTATTCAAGAGCATGGGAGATCTTTCCATTTTCTGGTATCTTCCTCAGTTTCTTTCCTCAAAGACTTAAAGTTCTTTTTGTATAGGTCTTTCACTTCTTTGGTTAGTGTTACCCCAAGATATTTTATGTTATTTGTGGCTACTGTAAATGGTGATGTTTCTCTGATTTCTTTCTCAGTACCTTTATCATTTGTATATAGGGGGGCTACTTATTATTTTGAGTTGATCGTGTATCCTGTCCCATTACTGAAACTGTTTATCAGCTAAAGGAGTTCCCTCATCGAGTTTTTGGGGTCACTAATGTATACTATCATATCATCTGCAAATATTGGGAATTTAACTTCTTCCTTTCCAATTTGTATCCCTTTGATCTCCATTTGTTGTCTTATTGCCCTCGCTAGGACTTCGAGTACTGTGTTAAATAGGTTTGGAGAAAATCAATGAGACAAAGAGTTGATTCTTTGAGAAAATCAACAAGATAGACTAACCCTTATCCAAACTAACCAAAAGGCAGAGAGGGAATATGCAAATTAACAAAATCAGAAATGAAAAGGGGGACATAACAACCGATACAGAAGAAATCCAGAGAATCATCAGGTCATACTTCAAAAACTTGTACTCCACAAAATTGGAAAATTTAAAGGAAATGGACAATTTTCTGTATAGATACCACGTACCCATTTTTTTGGCATACTCTATTTACCTGTATGGGAGACAGTGCAGGAAAGCAGCAGTAGCTGTTCCTCGAAGGACCCACTGCCATATATTCTGTGGATAGGGAGGCCAAAGAGTAGACACTAGAGAGAACCTGACCAAGAGGACTGCCCCTCTTGGTACAGAAATCTTGTTGGGAAACCTCTTTCCTAGAAGCTGCCTCCTAGCTGCCTAAAGTTCTCTCTTGGGGCAAGGAGAAAAGGAGAAGTTGTTGTCAGATCACAAAGAAGAGAATAGTGATCACACCTTTGCTCTCCCAGTCTCACATTCCTCCTTCCTTAGAGAGAGATTGTAGATGTTCTTTACAACAGGTCACATGTGCAAAATAACTGTTGTTTAACATTTGATCACAGTAGATTATTTGTGCTAATTCTGTTTTCTTTCTTTCTTGCTTGTTTGCTTGCTTTTTGGTTTTTTGAGACAGGGTTTCTCTTTGTAGCTTTGGAGTCTGTCCTGGTACTAGCTCTTGTAGACCAAGCTGCCTCAAACTCACAGAGATCCGAATGCTGAGATTAAAGGGTGCATCACCACTGCCGGCTGCTAATTCTGTTTTCTATCTTTCCTAGAAAAGACTGTATATTCACCATTGATCCATCAACTGCTCGAGACCTCGACGATGCCCTCTCCTGCAGGCCTCTCACTGATGGTAGGATGGAAATTTCTCTGCTGCTCTGTGTAATGGGCCACCCACATTCCCATGTGCTGAATACCCATGTCCGTTTCCATGAGTTCCTTAGGCACCTTAATGGGCAAAGATGGGTTTGCTTCATTCCTGAACTTGGCTATACAAGCTAAATGTTGAGGCCCTGTGGAGGCTCTAGTGAGGGAGAAAATGAAAAGTGTCCTCTCACTAGCTATTTTTGGGTCTTGGAAGAGGAAGCCATGAGAGCAGAAGAGCTGCTTCTAACCTTGGCTCACTCCAACATTAGTATGAGGGATAATAGGAAGACACCTATGGGCTCTACCCAAAAAAAGACTGATGTTTCTTGAAGCTCAGCATGGAGGGACCTCCCTCAAGACATAATGTGTAGAAGGCACGTCCTCCTGAGACATATTTATCTAATCCTGACCTGCAGAAGCCCCACTGCTCCTTGTAGCTCTTTGTCTACTGAGAAAATTGTGAATGGTGGACTGTTAAGGGCCTTTTAAACATTCTTGAAGCTGTTAGGAAAGAAAAGGCAGGATTGCAGTCAGGGATGATGGTAGTAGGAAGAATAGCAGCTGATTGTCAAAGGCCATGTGGAGGGTGTGAGGAAAACACCTTATCAATTCCCTCCATGCCCAAAGGTACAGTTTCCAGCTACTCCTGGCCCTTTCTAGAGAGGAGTCTTGATGACTACTGTGACTTTGGTTAATCTTGGAGATTACCTTGGGCTAACATGACCTTTGATGGTGCACCCATGAGGCATGCACATCCTTTTGATTTTAGTCTGCCACAGAGCATTAGTGACCCACCTTCAAAGTATCCATCCCTCATCTTCCTCTGATGCAAACCTCTGCATGTTTCCTTCTCTGTTATAATAAGCAGTGATGACTAGTAGGTATAAACCAAGAGAGAACATGTTGACCAAAATTGCTTAGCTTCTTTTTGTAGGCGCTATTTCCACCTACCCCCCAAAATACTCCTATGGCTAAGGCTCATCCAGGCTAGGCAATGCTCTGGTGCTGATCTGTATCCTCAGCACATATTCTCAGTTACATGTTTCTGTAATCTAAAACTAGAGCAGCTTGTTACGAGAGCAAACTTTGGCCGAGTGTCTGAGCAATCTCTGCTGTGCATAGAGCTCTGAGCAAGCCTGCTCTCTCTGCATATCCCTCTCCAAAGCACCAGCCTGAACAATGCCTTAGGCAGAAGCCTGGTAGTGCTGGGCCTTCCTGTGAGCTCTAGCTCTTCTCCGTTAGTGGTTGAAAACAGCTGCTCCACTCACTAGCTCCAGTTTTATAGTTGTTTATGGCAGGAGTATAATGTCTGTTTATCTCTGCTAGCCTCAAACTCCTCAACTTGTAGGTATAGCAGGGAGATAGAATATGCCCTACCTCACTCACCCTGCACAGCGGCATTATATCTAGTATGCAAGTGTGTGGGGAAGGGTCTCATGAAGAAAATGGGTAAAATAAAAAATACTGCAAGAGAAACAGATTAGTAGCAAATAATGTTCTTTATTTGTCAGACCATGGAAAACCACACAGACATTGTTCAGCAGGAATTCAGACACAGTGAGGAAAATAACTTGTCAAAAGACTGAAGTAAAAGGAGAAGAAGTAAGCCAGAGAAATGTCAGAGAGGCTTTACAAGTGTAGGCATGCAGACCTGGACTGGAGATGGGAGCAAGGTCCATTAAGAATGAGGTAAGATGAGATGAGGAAGAGAAGTGTAGAAACAAGTAGCAGAATAGAGAAAGAAGAGACCGAGGTGGCTCAGCCTGGATGTTGAAGAACTACCCACAGGACACTGGAAAGTCAGGAGGACATGCTGGTTTGGGAGAGGGTATCACATGGAGTTGCCTGTCTTGTGATACGTATTTATATGAATTACTGCTAGCCTATTTGTAAAGGACAAGAGAATAAATAAGCTGAATAGATGATGTCGTAAAAGTATAATAGGAGAGCCCTGGAGGAAGGTAAGTAACACACCCAAGTGCAGACAGTGAGCGTCTTAGGACAAATGGGGTCACAATCAGTTTTCCTCTCTGCTCCACTTTCCAGATTTTGTAATGTGGTAATAGTAGCTTGATAATGAAAAGACTTTGTAGTAAAAAGTTATGAGGTGCCAGAAATCACAAGCTGCCCAGTAGTCTCCAACTGCACCAGGTTATCAGACCCTTCTGTCTGCTTGGTATTTCTTGCATTCCAGAGAGACAGTTGACATCTGTGCATTTGGCGGGACAGCAGCAAAAGGAAGAAACCAGGGAAGGCTTGGGAAAGGTCCAAGGTGGTCAGTCAAGCATTTTTTTTTATGGTGGCACTTCCATAGTTGGCTATTGTGACAGCTGGTTCTGCCAAGATCATTTATCCAGGGAGATGAAAAGCAAAAAAGGCAAATCCAGTTTGGATTGAGATGGGGTTGGCTAAGTTCAGATTCCCTTAGTTACCAGTTCATGTCAATTCCTATTTAGAGGAAAAAATACTTACTATTTCAAAAAATAATGTTTTCTGGTCATATTTACATAATATATGTTTACTTAAAGAAAATACTGTATAAAAGTTATTTTTTTCCTTTGATCCCACAGAAATCGTCTAAATGACTATTCTGTGAAAAATAAGATACACAGACAGGTAGAGTCTAGCAGTGCTCACACTATCTTTTATAGATGCCCGTGTATGTCCAGGCTAGGTGCAAGATATAGACAATCAATTGTGTGAAGTATTAAAATTAACTTAGAGCGAGGAAGTGTGCCCCACACTTTCCTTCCAAAGCAGAGCTTCACTGCTCATCTGATCTGGGTTCACTCCTTCCCTTAGCCCAAATACATAGCTAAGGGGAAGGAATACTCAACAGCAATGGGGATTCTTTCATTTTTGCTTAAGAAAATATTTAATAACAAGTGGAGTTGTAATGATATCCCAGAATCTAAAGAGAGTAAATCCCAGCTCAGTATTTTATGATTATAACAGATTGCTTGCAGCACACCTCACAGTTGACCTCACCACTTTAGTGTGGGAATACCACAGCTGTAAGCTCACCCTCTGGTTTTTAATTACCCTTGCATCACTCACTTTATTGAATATCCAGATTGCATTTGAACTTGTTACCTTAAAGGCAACTCATTCTGCCATAAGATTGTGTGACTCTTTTGAAATCCTCTCCTGCAAGGTTCAGAAATAGTTATCTTTCTGCAGTTTTCCACTTGTTAGTCCCATTAATGCTCCTTAGTGCCTTACAGCACAAATACAGTGTCTCATATGAAAACTCTCCTAAACAAGAGCTATCACTTATCTTCCAAATCACACCGTCTCTTTCCTGTCTTGTGGCTGATAAAGTGTGAATCCATTTGCCATGTCATAGAGTCTTCCTGCCTCTGTGAAGTCTGGGGTGTATGGCTTGCAAGCTCTCCTGACAAATTCAACTTTACTGGACAGAGCTGGGATCTGGCTAATAGGTACCCATTCTGCTCACTTACTGCTTCTCAATAGTGTCAAAGAGCAAAGTGTCAGGCAGACAGGTCATGGCTTTTAGCTTTAGTTGATTCTAGACCCTCACAACTCAACAGCACCTTGTTGTGTAATGTGTAATCTCTAATGTTTGCTCTGTCATTGACCATGGCAGGGTTGTCCTTCCCAGGCTTAGAAGTGAATGAACAGAAGAGCAGAACAGATGCTAATGACTTGGGTTTCTATTTAGAGTTATGAAAGAGTTCTGGAATTACATGGTTGGTAGTTGTACAATTTTGTGAAAATATTAAAACCATAGAGGGATAAATGAATGAATGAGCAAGTGAGTGAATAATGAATGAATGATGAATAATAAAAATAAATAAACAAATCTAAATCCACTTATTCATGATGCTTCCTGGAAATTAGAATTTATACCTTATCCATAACTAACCAGGGGTTTTAGTGGAATATCCATCTGGGTGCCTATAGTCACATCCCTTTCACTATTGCTAGGAGTCTTAACTAGGGTCATCCTTGTGGATTCCTGAGAATTTCTCTAACACTAGGTTTCTGCCTAACCCCATAATGGCTCCCCCTATCAAGATATCTCTTTCATTGCTCTCTCCTTTCATCCCTCTCCCAACTCGGTCTTCTTGATGCCTCATGTTCCCATCCCCCATACCCTCCCTTTTTACTCCCCCCGCCCCCCGCAGTTTACCCAGGAGATCTTAAGACACAGTATGTATTCACTCATAAGTAGATAGAAGATGTAAAGCAAAGGATAACCAAGCTATAGTCCGCAATCCCAGAGAAGCTAGGTTAAAAGTGGGACCCTAAGAGGGACACACATGGAGGGCCTCGTGAATCTTTCTAAACCCCTCCCTGCTACTGCCTGTGTCTCTCTGTGTGTATCCTGGGTCCTCCAAAACATCTGTGGCTAATTTGGTTAGCCAGTTGCTTACATTGCCCTCTGACTCAAAGGAAACTTTATTGGCAGTCTCAGAGTGTTACTGCAAACAAATATCCCACAACATTTCTGCCTACAGTCTCTTTTTGGTTGACCTCATGTACCACAATTAAAACATCTGACCTTTTGATTTTTCTTAAAATTTTTAGAAATCACTTCTATCAAAGTATCATAAGTGTGAAATCCAGTATCATCTCTATTCCTGATCCATTCGTCTATGGGTTCTGATTTCCTTTCAAGGCCTAATCACTCTTTTGCATTCGTAATTAAGCCAAAGATTCAATTAATATTTTTCTAACTTCTGGACCTGATATTATTCTATGTACAGCTGAAGTCAATCTTTGTTAAAAAAAAAAATCAATGAAGGCTTCTTTTGGGCCTTGTATAATTTTAGTAAATAACTCAGCCCTCTTTCCTGATTCTTTAACCTTGTCCCAAGCATTCTAGGCTGTTGTATATCTTTGCAAACCAGCATACTGACCTTCACCAAGAAGCTGATCTTGGGAAATATCAATACCTCTATCCCCATTTCATTGTTTATGACCCTAGCTCCCTCTTTCTGCCATGTTTTCCATTGTAACCGAGAACCAGCTTCCAATACTGCTATAGCTAAATCTTTCCAGTCTTGGGGGATAATTCTATTCCAGGTTGCCCATGAATTTAACATCTGCTTAACATAGGGTGAATGCACACCATATGAATGACTGCTTCTTCAAATCTCCTCAAATCTAACATTTCTATAGGATTCCAGTTAACTTCTGTATAGCCTAGGGGGTGCCTATTATCTGATGGTCATTATTGTATGGTAACTGGATAAATTAGGGTTGGTTTTCTAATAACCTTGGACTAGTCTTAAGTTTCATAATGCAATGGTGCAGTAGATTCTGCTGTAAACTCCTCTGTCTGTATATAAATATTTTTCTTAGTTTCACTAATAGGTCTTTCTAAAGCTTATATCTTATCAGTCAATTTTTCATGTTTGGCATACATATCAAACCACTTTTAAAGAATAAAATATGAATTACCAAACTGATAATAATTATAATAGACATTATGTCAATCCTAGCTATTTTGATTATTTATTCATTTATTTTTCCAATTTCAAACTATCCATTGTGGAACCATATAGAGTCATAATTCTCTGCATCATAGTATTCCTCATTTATAACATGGGAAAGATTTTATGGTTGTTTACCATCTGGTGTCCAATGCATGGCATTAGATCATGCAGCAGTGAAGCCCTCACCTCTTCCCACCACCACTGACACTGCTTGGGTGGCAAATCCCCTATGAGTCACAGGTTTTTTTGTGTTATGGTCTACCTTCAGAAGCCTCCAGCCAGATCTCTTCCCTCACTGTGCAAATGGAAGGTTCCTATAAACAGTGTTCTTTAGGTACTATCTTTCATTGTTGTGCCTGTCACAGCTCAGGAATCTGCACTCCCTCCCTTAGGACCCACAAAGAAGCTGTCTGTGGTCCTGCCACTGCTTGTTGCCCCCATCTCTCCTTCCTATACACACAGCACCAGCTTGTTCTCAATCATTGCTGAGGCACTTGGTAGTGTTGTCTACTTCCCTTCCTCAAAGCTTTGTCTTCCTCAATCCAAAGGACCTGCTTGCTCTTGGTTCTACATTGGAGACAGCTGAACTGTCATTCCCCCCCACACACACACACACACTACACACCCTGTCTGTCCATAGAGAGCTATAGGACAGGTTTCCCTCTGAGCCTGTTTCTTCTCTGTCCCCTGCTGTCATAAAGACATTGTCCACCATATAAATAACTTTTTAAAAAGACAACCATAGAATCACGTTGTCTACCTTCTCATCTCAGGACTGTTACTAGGGGCCTTTTCAATAGCCTTCCCACCCTCACTGCTACCCATTATCTTTACTGCTTATCTGCATTGTACCATCAAGGAGCAGAACATGTCACTTCTCTTAAATCTGATTGTACATATGGACCAAGTCCTACCGAAGCACTTTAAGGCTAGTCCTCTACCTCCTCTTTCACTTACCCCTCTTCCCAGTTACAACACACACATACACATACCACATATACATCCCCCTACATGTACAGACATACCACATACACATACATACCACATATATACACACATACCACATATACATATAATACATACACATTAATATCATACACACACACAAGCAAGATAAAAATTTGCATAGCTCTTTTCTCCTAGCAGAATGAATTGTTCCTACTTGATTATATTAACATGTTTTCTTCATGTTTCTAACAACAATAAATATGATTACTTTTGATTTAATTCCCCCTTTTTTCTTGTTTTCCAGGGCAGAGTGTTCTTGACATACTTATATCTCAAGTAGCATGCTTGCTGCCCTAAACTTTAAAAATGTTCAGTGTTGTCAGACCTAACCAGACAGACAACCTGTGTTATACTTACAGTAATTCACTTCTGTTTTTTTTTAAACTTGTTTGTTTTTTGATTTGCCTTTTTCATTCTTCTTTCTTTGTTTATAAATTTGTAGTTGCTTATAGGTTTATATCCTGATCTATAAGCCTGCTTCACTTTCTGGGAAGCTTCTCTAAACTAAATCTGTTTCTTTGGAATTGGCATAGTCTCTCCTTGTTTCATCCCCATCTTGGACTCATATGTCATGTCTTGGTGATACATACAGGCTCACTGAATTCTTTCTTATGATTGTTCTCTTTGTCTAATGCAGTAAATTTTGTTTACCTCATCCCCAGGGTTTTCTTATGTGAGTCACTGGATACCCTACATGCTTTTCTCTCTTCATGCCTACAGCCTTCCTAGAGACTCATACCAGTGTTTTATTTTGTCTTTTGTTCCTGTCTGCATCTTTGCCATCTTTGTTAGTAGACTAACTCAGGCCTACTATGAGCAGAGAACTTACCTTACTCCTCATGAATGTCTGGGAGTTTGATTATATCTCGACATATTTTTTTTTGGTAAATATTCCATGTATACTTGAGAAACACATGTTCTCCTCATTGTTGATAAATAATTGGTAAGTGTCGGTAAAGGCACTATTGCTTAGTCTTCTGTGTCCTCATTGCTTTGCTTTCTTCATGCCTGTGTTAGCCTTTCTTTGCTGTGATGGGTAAGTACCAGAGAGAAGCAGTTTTAAAGAAGGACAGCTGTGTTTAGGCTTGAAGTTTCAGAGGTCTCAGTCTAAGGGCATCTAGATCCAGTGCTTTGGGCCTGAGGCAAAGTAAACCTTGTGTCAGTGAGAGTGTGTGGAAACCAATGACCTCACAGCCATCAGGAAGTGACCTTTCTGTAGTAGTCTCTTTTATCTCCAGGATCTACTTTGAAATTGCTATAGATACTCCAATTGTTTGTGTTTAAATTGTATTATCTTTCAGCTGGAGAGATGGCTCAGTGGTTAAAAGCACTGGCTGCTTTTCCAGAGCTCCTGAGTTCAATTCCCAGCAACCACATGGTGACTCACAACCATCTGTAATGAGATCTGTTGCCCTCTTTTGGTATACAAGCATACATGCAGGCAGAACACTGTATACATAATATATAAATAAATCTTTTTTTAAAGTATGTTTTTATCTATCTTTCTTTCACCCTCTTTTTAAAGAATATTTTAGATTTTATGAGGAAATTGTAGACAGTTGAGGGTTCAGATTACCCTGTGGCTCATGCTACAACTTTTAACTTTTCTTTATATTTAAAGTGAGGTAGTGGTAGTTGTCTTGGTTTATTTTGTTTATTATCTCTAATGCTTTTGGCCAATTAGAGGAGAAGATGGAAGGAAACTCAGGTGCTGAGATAGATCTTCGGACAAGTTTTAAAAGTCTTCTCATTTGATAGTGTGATTATTTATAAAGTTTTTTGTAGTTATAAGACTTTCCTTTTGTTTGACCATTTTCACAATATGAAATTCAACTAAAGTGTTTGTGTCAAGTTACTAACATCAGCAAAACAAAATTCCCTTAGTATTCAAATACATCAGAAGTTTGTCTGCTTATACTTTCATATACATATTAAAACCTAAATTTGAGACTTAAAATTAAAAAAAAAAAGATGTCTTAGAGTCTGTAGAGATACATCAGCAAAAAAGATGTACTGCTTCTACAGAGGACCCGGGTTCTGTTCCCAACAGCCTTGTCAAGGCAGCTTACAGATTCTTGTTGGTTCCAGCTCCAGAGGAGCCAGTTGCCACAGGCACCTGTACTCACTTGCACGCACCCACACACAGACATGCACATGTGCACATAGTTAAAAATAATAATAAATCTTTTCTGAAAGATATCTTAATTTTTATTTTTAAAAATAGTTACCACAAAAGTAGCTTTATAAATCATCAAGATGCATATACAAGCAAAAATTTAGGTGCTCTTAGAAATACATTTTAATATAAGAGTACATGTAATACACATTTAGTTTGGTTACTCTTCAGAGGTAATGATGAATATTTAATCTTACACCGTAACTCAGCCTCTAATAGCTCTGATTTGGATAGGTTTTAATGTAGAAAGCATTACTAAATGCTAGATTCTCTAAATTATGGTCAGAAAGGGCCATTTCAAGAAACTCTAATAGTCTGAACCTGAACAGTCGCTCAGCATGCATGACAACTGTCAGAAGCTGCTGGCTCCTGCATTGTTGGTCTTTAATACATAGAAAACACTTATAAATACTGATTTTTCTAAAAGAAAAAAACCATTAAACACATTTCAGAAATCATCAATACCATATAATCAAATGCTTAGATCATAATTCAATTACTAATCATAAAAGGTGTGTTAAGAAAAATTCATCAATAACAACAAAAAATGAACAGATTTAGAAATTTTTATATACATTTCTCATTATTCAGTTGCCAAATTAACATAAATTAAAGTTTATCCATAACATGTTTCCTTCTCTTCTTCCCTTCCACTCAAAGATCAACGAGATGAATGGCACAATTCAGAGTGTACTTAATGTTGTCCTCCTGTGTGCCTTGACGAATGTAGTTAACTAGCTCTTTGTGGCTATTTATTCCTTCACAGCTTTCTACAGAGTACCTAATGCTCCCTTCTTTACGTGTCTACAAGGGACCATGTCACAAAGGAAAAGTGGCTTTCTCTAACAGAAGATATCTAGATACCCAAAAAACGTCTGTGGAGAAAGGTGGGCAGACAACTGGTCCCCATGCACCTGTTCCCTGTGGACATGCTCTTCTGCTTGCTGACTTTGGTGGCTGACAGTACTTGTTAAAACTTTGCATCAACAGGAAACCCATAACCTTTGCTTAGTACCTCCAGCAAAACTGAAGACAGTTAAAAAAGGCAGTGGCTTACTGTCTCCTGCATTCAAATTTAGGTCCAGTTGGACCTCTACCTGCTCCCACACTGTGAGCACCCACACCTTGATATCTGCCCCTTAAAAGTCTAGACCTAAGAACTTCTAAAGAAACCTTAAGTAACTTTTGTGGAAAGCTGGTCTCAGGATTTGACCCTTCCTGAGAAGAGTATCACTAGGGAGACTTATCCATTTGGAGAAGAATGTTCCTGTGCCTGCGGCTGCTCTACAAACCACAATAAATGAATTATCTTGTTGGCATACTGCCTTGGCAGTGTAAGAGAAGCAGGTTATCTGGTTGTACCGTGTGGTAAAAGACTGGGTCCACAGCATCCTCTGCTATATCAGCAGCTTGAAAGAAACCATATTTCCCTATGCTCCTACCACCATGAACAGTGTATTTTACCATGCCTGGAAGTGACACCCCTTGCCCTCTCACAGGATAGAAAGGTAGGCCCCCAGAATGGGAAACCGAGCTTTCCAGTTAGCCTTCAGTATCTCAGCACTACTATATGAACTGATCTTATACTGCATGCAAGGGAGGCTCACTGGGGACAAATATATGTGTATCTCAGCTTCCCATTGTTAGAATCTAATCTAGTAGCTTTCTTATACAGATTTAAAAGATGCTTCTTAAAGTCGAATCCACACTGAACATGTAGACTTTCTCCTTGTTGTTAGTCCCTAAACAATACAGCAAATAACTATTTACAAAGCATTTATATCATATTAGGTTTTGTAGGTACATAGAGATCATTATTAATGAGGATATGCATAGATTATGTGCAAATACTTCAGTAATTTGTGTTTGTGTTCTGCAAATACTGCTGTACTTTATAAATGGAGCTTGAGTGTTCAGGCCCTTCAAAGTCAGTGTGGTTACCTGTGGCTGTCTTAGCTGACCATCCCTCCTGGCTGTTTTCATCTAGAGTTACCTATTTCCTTGACTTTTTAGCTGTTGGCCTTGTTGTGATTCTCCCATATGGGCCTTAAGCCTTGTGACATTTGTATATCAGGCAGAGTGCTGTAGTTTGAACCCTCAAATTCAGTCCTCCATAATCTCTTAGTCCACAGGTTATTCTTTCCCCTGGTCCATCCACTTCCATGAACAGAATTGTAATGCTGTGATTAAATGGGGTGTTTGTCTTCAAAACTACCTACTGTGCTGAGAGGCAACTCACTCCTAATTACCAAAGTTTAATCTGTCGTCTGTTGAAAATGTGCCATATGTATTTTTTAAAAATAAGACCTACACGTAGCATTTAATTTCACCAAAAACTATGTATAAAATCTGTTCCCTGTGTTGAGAATGGAGCCTTATTCATTCTTCAATAGATTTTGGAAGAGAAAATTTCCACTTGAGGGCAATTTTCCGCTCAGATACACTTCTGGACTTTGTCTCTGACATCTTCATGATACCCTGTGCTTTGCCTCTTCCATGGGAAGTCATTTCTAATCCCAGTTTTGAAACATTGATTTTTTTTCACCCTCTTGAAGTCTCTTAGGTCAGCGGGCATTCTGACCTCAGGCAAATCACAGGCAACTCAAGTACTCGATCACAGACAAATTTTATTCTGGTAGCAGGGTTCATAAGGAATTTGGGAGGAGAAATGGAAAATTCTGTAGGTCCATCAGCTCAGAAGGAAGTGCACATCTTCTCCATTCATCTGGGGCACTGGTGACTGAACAACTCTTAACTGTCCTTGATGGATTTTTTTTTTTTTACTTAATTGTACCTTGACTCAAAATATCCAAATAACTGAATAGTCATGCAAGGGCTCTGGCATTAAAGTGGGCTTCTGGGATACATGCCAATGCGCTCCTGTTTTGAGGAGAGGATATAAGTGGAAAGATTAAGTGGAGAGACAGCTCCACCCCTCTAAATCTCATTCCTATGTTCCATTCAAATCTTGCTAGCCTGATTTCTGTGGGGTCCGGAGTTTGGAAATTCTCTCTTTTTTTTTTCAACGATGTCTCAGTGCACCTTGTTAAACCAAATTTGGACCCCAGCCTGTTCATCTGGTTCCAGCTTTGCTGATTGGTTCCAGTTTCCTTGCTCATTAAAGCCAAGATAATCTGGCACCCACTAGTCAGGCATCCTCAAGTCTCTGGCACCAAGGTAAACCTGAAAGCCAGTGGGGAGGCCCAGTGACCCAACACTCCCATTGCTTGGTAAGAGACAGTCGCAGTGTGCCAAAGGAACCCTGGGATAGGAGCAGAAAAATGGGCGTCATTGCTTTGCCTCTGCTGTCCCTGGAAGTTTAGGCCTGTCTGTGATTCCCTGAAATTCTTTCCTCAGCAATAAAATAGTGGTTTAAACTAGACATTGTTGCAAGTTTCTACCAGTTGCAAATTGTAAGTATATGAAAAACAAAAAGAAATAAGTCCCTTTTATATCTGTTGTGAAAATACAATCATACTTTAGCTGTGCTAGCTGTAGTGTATTCTAATGATGATTTTCACAGAACTACAATTCTAGTACTCAGGAGATGGAGGAAAGAGGATTAGAGTTGTAGGCCAGCCTGGATTACCTATGTAACCTTGTCTCAAACAAAACAAAACAAAAAACAAAAACAGTAAGTTGAGTCATCTGGTAAAGGCACTTGCTGCCAAGCCTGATGACCTGAGTGAGTTTGTCCCCAGAACCCACACATGGTGGGAGGAAATCACCTCCTGCAAATTGCCCTTTAAACTACACAGGTGTGCATGATCTGAGCACAAGAGTGCATACCTGCACAATAAATAAGTCAAGAAAGAAACATTTTTAAAGGAAATAATGATAGCTACTATAACAAAATGAGAAAACAGCATTCCTGTTCCAAAGGAAAAGATTAGCTCTGAGCCCCACATTCTCTGATCTCTGAAACAAAGGTAATAATATCTAACTCAAAATTGGTGGGAAAATTAAATTAAATAATTCCTCAAATCCCTGGCACTTAGAACTGTGTCATGTAAACAGTAAGTGTTCAATGACTATACTTAATATTACTACAAAAATGGAAAGATTAAACTTAACCTGGAATCATCCTAAGAGTTGTACCTGCAGAAACAAATGTGCAGCTGTATTCAGAAGCTGAGATGTGAACAGAATAGAAGATCCAGAAGCACCTACTTTACACCTGTGCAACCTGGGTTCACCTCAGTGTCACCGCAGTATAATGAAGAGAAGGTTTTACTGATCAGTAGTGCCAGGTCAAGTGTGTAGCCTATCTAGGAAGAGAGTGGGGTTTGATCCCTGCTTTACACTATACATAAAAGTGAACCCCATGTGACTCATAGACCTACATGGGAAAGGTAAATCATTAATACACCAAGAATATGGCAGAATAATAATTTCATAGCCTTAGGGGAACCAAAGGTTTCTTAAGCTAGGCATGAAAAGCATGATCTAGCATGGTGGTGGTGCATGCCTTTAATCCCAGCCTGGGTGCTAGAGGCAGGCAGATCCCCAGGAATCCTTATCTTGAAAAATCAAAAAAGAAAAGAAAAGACTTACAAGCTGGACTTGTTGCTGTGATAAAATACCATAACCAAGATAACATATAAAATAAAGGGTTTATTTGATGTGTGTGTGAACACACACACACAGTAGTTGATAAGCTATTTTTGTAGCAGATTTACATGTTTGCATGTATAAATTATTAATATAATTTTGTTTTGTCTGCTGTGAAGTTAGAAAATAGTTTCTCCTTAATGCAAAGAAATGAATGAATGAAATTGAGTAATTACATCCAAAAAGTTATTTAACATCACTAGAAATAGCCGTAAAAAAACAAACAAATAAATAAGTGGCTCAGTAATGAGAGAAGAACCCTTCCAAGTTTTTATCACTAAGATATAAAGTGAGGAGCTTTTGCCTCTCAGAGTTGAAAGTGAGAAAGGACATAGTAATTTCGAGTGAAAGGAAGGTTTAGACTGGATTAAGCAGGGGTAATTACAGTTACACATAGTGACTAGACATTTAATGGTGCCTATGTGCTTTGAGGTGTATAAAATTATGTATCTTTTAAATTTTGCTTTTAGAAACTAATAATTATGTCTTGTTAATTAAGAGAAAATAGAACAATCCATGAATGGCTGAATGTGGTGAAGCCTGCCTATAATCCTAGCCCTTTGTGAGGCTGAGGTAGGAGGATCCAGAATTCTAGGCCAGACTTTGCTCCATAGCAAATTGGATTTGAGACCAGCTTGGATTAAGTGAGACCTTGTATCAGAAACAACATGAGAAAAGGGGTACAGATAGCTAAATGGATGGAGGAAAGGAGGATAAAGATGAATCAGTCCACAAACAAGCATGAAAATTTGCAAAATTTCTGTAGTCAAACCTACATGTAGGCCTGTTGAGCTCTGGAGGAGCCAGAGCCTTCAGTGGGGATCATACATTGCTTACTGCACCACAGAGTAGAGTAAGACTAGGGCCCCAGGACAGCCATAAGCACTAGGGAAGTGTTTGAAAGTGCTTGGAACAAGCTTATATGACCTGGAGTCTCATTTCTTCTTTGGAAATAGTTGTTCTGCTTGGAAAGGGTATGCCTGATGCCTGATGTCACCTTGTGGAGCCTACTGGTGCAGTGCTTTGGTTGCAACCATCCACCAAGAGTCATATGCCAGCACCTATGTCATGGCTCCTGCCTAGGCTTGCAGGAAGCTGTGTATGTACTGTGGGCTGAGGGTTGTATGGAAGCAAGTAGAAGTGTATACGGTATTTTGTCAGTGCATTTGAAAAGTAACATAAAACTTAAATGAGAAAGACATCTGTCATGGAAAACTTAAAGAGTTTTCTTTTAAGCATGAAGAAATTCACAGTCCTGTCATCCAAAGGAAACCTCTGCTGTTCCCTTCGTTTGTTTCTCTCCAGACACTTTTAAGCCAGGTTTCCAGGTTTTTGTTATTGTTTTGTTTTTGTTGTTGTTCTTCTTGATGCCTCTGAAAACAAATACAAATGTGGACTATGAAGTCAGGAATAATCTTAGAAAATGATTTCCAAGGTCCAGAAGTCATCACTGGGGACACTGTCATTCTGCTCTAAACTGTAACCCTCTTGTGCCTCTTTGGCTTCTTTCTTTTACAATTTGTACCTAGTTTTACTTAACTGAATTTTGTCCTTTTCAATTTTTTTCACTTCCTTGTCTTCTTCAGTCTTGCAATTTTTGGGTGGTGGTGCTGATGGAGGGTTTTGGACATGCACAAAAGCCAGCTGACAGAATATTATAATAAAATTTCTTGTTGCTTCTGCAACCCTCAAACATGGCCTGCTTGCCCCATTTCTACCCTAACCACCCTCACCCACCCCCCACCCTAGCTCTTGTTGCTTTCACCCTCTGAGTCTGTAACCACTATTAAGGGTCCTTCCCCACCCCTGCACTTTACTGTCTTGGCATTGAGGAAGTATCAAATGCGTGTGCTCAGTGCTGTCCCAGGCCTGACCAGCTGACCCAGGCTTTCCCCATTCACTTTGGAGACGCCTAGAAATTCCCAGACATTGTCTGTGCCAGCCTCACATGTTCAACCCCTCATTCTCCTTCCTGTTAATGAAGGAGGCCATTGCTCAAGTCATTTGGAAAGGGAAAAGTGGAATTTACTACCTGGGTGTTCCTCTTCCATGCAGTTTGTATAAATTTAAACTGAGATTCCTGAGAATTAGATTGAACATGACAAAAATTGCTGTGTGGGCAGTTTCGCTGAGTACTTGCAGATTGATAGAGCTCTTTGTAACAATGAAGGGGAAGGTTCTTTAAGCTGCCTAGTTCCAGAAGGTGAGCTCACCAGTTAAGGAGTTTGTAAAGGTTCGCTTTAACTCTTTGATGGGTAGCAAAGAAAGAGAGAGACAGAGACAGAGAGACAGAGAGAGAGAAAGAAAAAGTTTTAAAAAAATGCACAAACTCTTGCAAAACTGGTACCTGAGAAGCTGTGCCAAACAACACCCTCCTCAAATATACAAACCTTGCATTGCATTCAGATTTGTGTGTCCTGGAATTTTTCATTGGTTCAACTCCTTCTAAGTTTAAGAAATATCCTCAAATCCTCAGCACGTCACGACCATGGAGTGCTGCCATGGCCTGCCATCTCGGTGGTCAGCTTTTGTGTGAGGAGATTACATAACAAAATACCACACGGAACTGGAAGTTGTCAGAGTTTGAATTGTCCTTCTTACCTAGCAACTCCATCAGTGTTTCCACCAAAATCGGCAGGACTTTGCTTGTCCCAGCTAAAAGAGGGAGTTTATTGTGTGGCCAACAGGTGATATAAATGCAATTGTTTTGCAGATGTTTAGTCTGTCTCAAAACTGAAGAAGAACCAACCCACGCCAAGGCCTGCATCCTGGCTGGATGAGCTTCCCAAAGTGAAACTCTTACTGCTGACTGTGTTCTCTCAGCCCCTTCAGTCAGCTTATCAATCTGAGCTCTTTCTTTCTTACAGGTTGGGAACACTGGCCATGGGGTCAAGAGGGTAATCCCCAAGAGCAGTATGTTCCCATCCCAGGTTGGATGGGAGCCCACTGAAGCCTGGCATCTGCTGTGTTGGGGAGAAGGGAGTCCTGTAGGTGTTGCTTGCTTTCGTCCTGTGCCTGTGCTCACTCTACAAACTACTCACAAAGCAGTTCATTTCTTTGCCTGTCAACGCTATTTTTCAGAGACCAATACCTTCTTTGGGGTTACTGTTTACAGTCTGGTATCACCATAAACCTCAACAATAGACCTCTATGGTATGCAGAATGGGGCCAGCAGCCAAATGAGAATGTGAACCTGGTATACTCAGTTTGTCTCTTCCTGTCTTGGGTGAAATAAAATCTACATGCTTCATCCTGATCCAGCAGTCCCAGTGACTTCACTAGGCTCCTACTTCCTATCCTTTCTTCCTCCCTGCCTTCTCCTTATTCCTTAGGCTCCTCAAGCTTGTCTTTCCCCTAGTCCTTTGCTCTGGATATGCCCGACAACCATCATTTGACATGTCCATCTACCTTGTAGACTTTAGTGTATTCCTCAGAGAGTCCACCATAACTAAACTTGAGACATGACAAGCATTCTCTCCCACACTGGTACTTTATTCAAAGTCTCTTCTACTATCTAAGAAGACTTCTTAATCTTGTTATTTATTTACTTGATGCCATTCTCTCTTCACTAGAATACAAGCTCCATAGAAAGGACCTTGCCTGTCTCCCTTATGAATATGACCCAGCCCCTGGGAAAATATTTGACACATCCATGGTAGGAGCTTTACTGGCATTTGTTAAATGGCTGAATGAGTGGTGGTGGTTGTCAAGAACATGTTTGGAAAGAGTGTTAGGATTGTGAGATAATTCAAAACCAAACTGTGTGGTGGTGTCTCACCTGAAGAAGAGCTCCAGAAGCCTCATGTTACTGGCAGCAGTCACAACTGTTGCTACCCTATGCCAACCCTGTTCCACTTTGTCTTAGCCAGATTCTTATCCCCTAAGGACATGGGCTTGTTCTGAGCAGCCTGTAAGCTGGAACTAGGGTAGTAAAAAAAATTCTAGGGAGATGTGTGTTGGCTTTGAAAGAGAGGGAAAAACCCCCACATACTTGCCATTTTTATCCAAGAATGAAGTAGATTACACTGGGAAGTCCTGACTTTGAAGTCAGGTGGTAGGGGTAATGAGAAGCTCTAGGAGGCTAAAGAAGGGATGGTGCTGGAACTTGACCATCAGGACAGTCCTGCCATAGAAAGCTCTCTCTTATCCTGGATGGAGTGTGAGGAACATTAGGAGCTGCCAGGAACAGGTGAGGAAGTGTGCTCTCTCTCTCTCTCTCTCTCTCTCTCTCTCTCTCTCTCTCTCTCTCACACACACACACACACACACACACACACACACACACACACACACACACACACACACACCCATAGAGGGTTTGGGGGGAATGAAGACAGTGCAGAGTAGCTGGAGTTCCAGGCTTAGGAGCTGGGAGTTGTGATGAGGAGACCCATCACAGTGGGGAGGCAGGAAGCATTGAAGAAGACAGGGCCAAGAAGGTTAAAAAGTGCCTGGGATAGACAGGTATAGGAGTAACTTTGTTGGTTTCAAATTAATTGCCATGTACTGAGAGGAGTGGAAAAGTCAGAGCAGCAGGACGCCAGGCCTGTATTTTGAAAAGAGTACTATCTTCTGTGTGGAGGATGGGTTTGTGCAATGGCAGGGAGCAATGAGGAGCTTAGAAGGTCTTCCTTAAAGGAAATGATGGTCAGACTAGTAAAGTGAGGGATGACTAGGGAAGAGGTCTGGGTAGATTAAAGAAGTTTGGAAAGTAGAGTGCAGTGTGACTGTTTAGCAAAAGCCTGAGTGGGTCCTGGATTTCCTCTGGTCCTCTACACAAAAGTGCTTTTGTTGCTTAAGTTGGGGGATACCCCACTTCCTGGAACAGGAACAAGAAATGGATTTGCTATGAAGGATTCATGTGAGGTACCTTTGGATCAACTAAATGGCCCTTACTAGTAGACTTGTGTCAACCTGAGCTCAGAGAGGTCTAAAGCACAGAGTCAAGAGACTAAAGCCCAGAAGTGAATATGCTGGACAGTGCAGGAAAAGCAGACTTAGCAGAGAAGTTAGTTTGGCAAAACTCAGAGGCATGACACAAAGGCATGGATGGGATAAGCAGAGAAGGAAAAGTCTTCAGGATTCAGTGGCATAGCTCATTAGTGACCCAAGCAGTTCATGGCTCTGTTCGGGCAGCTGGAACAAAGTACGATAGTAACTTATTTCTCACAGTTCTAGAGACTGGAGAGGTCAAGATCAAGGCACTTACAGCCCAAGTATCTAGTGAGGGCCCACTTTCTAGTGGCTTTGTATGGTGGAAGGGACAGGGGCACTGTTTCAGAAACTGTTAGGTTGTTTGGTTGGGTTTTTTTGTTTTGTTTTGTTTTGTTTGTTTGTTTGGGGTCTTTTGGAGGTTTTATTTTTTTTTTTCCAAAGATGGAATCTACAGCTTTGAGCTTTCCAAGCAAGGATTCTACCACTGATATATATTCTCAAATCCTAAGATCTCTTTTATGAAGACATTAATCTCATTGGTCTGGGCTCTGACCTCATGGCCTAATCACCTCCCAAAGGCCCCATCTTCTGATCACACTAGGGATTAGGCTTCAACACATGAATTTGGAGAGGACACAAATACTCAGTTTATTACAGAACATATTGAGGTTTTCTGTGAGGAATGTTCTGTTGGAGCTAGAAGACTCAGTGTCACCAAGGCCCATTCTCAGTAGTGGTGCAGGCACACTCAAGTGACCCAGGTCTGGAAGGACCTGTTCTTACTGTAGCTAAGGGAAGACTGCCAATGCCTCCATCTCCACCCCTTCCTGGGCAGTCCTTAATGCTGGCCAAGCCTCTGGTAGTTAAGAGAATCACTCTGCGTCCAGCTAAAGCTGACTGTCAGCTAGAGATTTAGAAAGGAACTGCCTGGGTTTCCAGGACTTACTCTTCTAATTAAAGAGAACTGGAGTTAATAGCTTAGTGGTTGTTCCATAATCAGGCCCTGCTACAAGTGGTTAAGAAGCTTGGCAGTGAGAACCAAAAGAGCCTTCAGGGACAGGGGTGTGGCTGTGAACAAGGCTAGGAAAAGGACTTCTGAATCCAAAGCTAAGAATGTGGCTTCCCTTGAGTCATGAATGATAGGGAGGGTTTTTGAGCTGTGGTCCATTGAGACAGAAAATTAGGTTGTTTCATCTTGTCCTGGAAGTGACTGCGGGCGGGGGTTATAGATGGGGGAGTGAAAGGAACAAAAGCTCAGGAATCAAGCTGACTTGGAATTGGGGTTTATCATATCCTGACTGGGCTACATTGGACCAGTAATTTGCAGCCCCCCCTAACCTCAGGTGATTTATCCATGTAATCTGTAGGGCATGATTATTGTCAATGTTAGATTATACTCAGAGGCCCTGGCACAGAGAAATATTTTAAAATAAAGTCATTTCTGCAATTCTGATTAGCATTTGAGGGGACAGGATTGAACCTAGGGCTTTGTGCATGATGGGCAAATAATGCATCATTGAGACACATCCCCAGCCCTGATTATAATTTTTATGAACATCATTGCCAATATTATGGCCACGCAGTTGTCATAGATTACAAAACACTTTCCTACTTTCCCGTCAATTACACTTCAACACACTCCCATATGCTTTTGTCCTCTGTTATATTAGTGTATCTGCTAGGTACATTAGGCCCAGTCCTCCTTAAAAGGGGGAATTTCCATGTATTGATGCTGGTGTCAACCAGAGGCTTCATTCTGTATATCATGGGTTTATGCAAGAATGCACTTTATTGAGGGCAGAGAGACAGCTCAGCAATTAAGAGCACATGTGTTATTTCAGGACTCGCATCCTCTTGTGGACTCCATAAGCACTGCACTCATATATACATACTCTATTCACTCTCTCCTTTTCTCTAAAAAGAACTGCAATAACATCTTTGGAAAAGAGAAAACCCTTTCTCATAAGTGGGGCTCTTGAGAACAGAGCAAATGACCACCTTGAGGATAGCCCCGCCCCTGAGGATATGGCCAGGACACTGTCAAGAAGTGGTTGCATCCGCTGAAAAACTGGATTTGAAAGGGTGGTTTCTAAGCCCTGGCTCTAGTCTATTAGTATTTCACATGCATGAAGTCGTTCAGATATTCTCCTCAGGTCATTAAAGGAATGTGTGTATTCCTCTGAGCTTTGCAGTCTCTGTACAAAGTGGAAAAGGCATGAATGCCTTTGGGAATTCTTTTTCCCTGATTTCACTGCTCCTTAAAGTCCATGGAAGTCCCCTTTGCCCTAGTATATAGAAAACTATATTTTTTTAATTTTTAAGAAATATTTTTATATTCTTTTTATAATTCATTTGTTTATTTGTGTTTTCTGTGCATTGGTGTTTTGCCTGCATGTATGTCTGTGTGAGGCTGTCAGATCTCCTGAAACACGAGTTACGGACAGTTGTGAACTTCCATGTAGGAAGGAATTGAACCCATGTCCTCTTAACCACTGAGCCTTCTCTCCAATCCAATTATATTCTTTTAATAGACATTAAGAGAGGGCATTTTTAAAAACATTGTACTAGTCCTCAATGTCCTGACAGCAAACACTATCACGCCTGACCTTTTGAGGTGCATATTTTCTTTCATAGAATAAAAGCTCCAGTGCCACTGTCTCAAGAGTTCTGCAAGTTCACATTATGAAAATATATGTAATAAAATATTTATTTAGGGTTTTCATAAAAAATGTCCAACGTAGAGAATAAGAGAGTGTCTTTTGCCAGGTTGAGAGGCTCTGCAGGAAATTCAGAATGAAATTCAAGTCCCTCAAATATATTTAGATTGGCCTCCACCGTGTTTTATCTCCTGTAATGAACTCTTTGTCAGTTTGTCAATTTTCACTAAGTTCAGAAAGTTCATGTATAGTAACACAGATCCCAAGTTTAAAATTATGGTTTATATCATGATGTAATAGTCATCTCTCTTTTCCTTTAGTCAATATTTACCTGTGAGGCCCACATATTATAATCCTGACTTCAAAAGAAGACCCTTTATTTTACCTTCTTCAAGTGTTGGTTTTAAATGTTTAAAATATCAGAATTTAGAAGCTGAGCCATCCAAGATTCTTGCCTGTGGTTGCTTGGAGTAAAGTTCCTAGAGCATCAGACAAAACAGGCATGTTCAATTCACCAAGTGACCCAGCAAGATAGCTGTGTGCCTATCAGAGTGAGGCTGCTCAGCTTGGAGCCAGGTTGGTTTCTCCCAGCTCCCCAGCCAGCCTTTCCTCTATAGAAGATAAACCCATTGCATCACCCCATAGCAGCCACTGGGCTGCCTTTGACTTGGCTTCACCTTTGTAAATGTTCCTACAAGGTTGTGAAAGAAACAACAAAACAAAACAAAAAAAAAAAAACAACAAAGAACACTTAGTAGGAGGATCTCTGTATATCAGAACGACTGAAAAATAAATTCTATGGCTTGTCTGAACTCTTCATTTTAAGTACCCCATTTTTAAAAACCGAGGGAAGAATTACCCCCTAGGAAGCAGGTATAAGAAATAGGTAAAAGTTATGTGTTGCATATAAAATATCTGATGGGCCAGTGAGATGGTCCATTGGTGAAAGACTCCTGTCCCTAACTCTGATGATCTGAGTTCGAACCCCAGGGTTCACATGATGAGTGGAAAAACTGATTCCCTCAAGTTTTCCTCTAACATACAGCTGTACATCATGGCATGCTCACCCCCCACAACCCATGCATAGAAAACACATAAATAAGAACATAATTTTAAAAACATTAAGAATGTCTAATGCCCTAGGACTGGTCACACAGGTCACCAAATGAGCAAATGGGGATGTGTTAATAAGCTCCTTGATTTTAGATGAGATTCTCAGCAAGTTAGAACTGAAAGAGTATTCATTAGCTCAGGAATGGCCAAGTAAACAAATAAACTAGGTTCATCCCCATCTTGATCCTGGAGTTCAAACGAGGTCACCCTAGATTTTCCCTTATTTCTTAGACTTGTTATTTTCTATGTTACTTTGAGTATGTGAATGAAGATGGTTCCTGGTAACTACAGGCTTATGTTGTCCCTGTTTCTGGGTTCAGAAGAGAGACCCTCTTGAACGAAGTCCATATTGGCCCTGAAAACAGGCTCAGAAAACTTTTTTTGGGTCATATGCCTATGTCAAGAATAGTCACTGTCAGCAAGGATGGGATGTAGTGGAATTACATCAGGTGCATGATCAGTTTAAGTACCTTCAACCCTATGCTTGTATCTTGAGTGTATCTTTCTCCAAGCTAAATGCTTATTTTATACATATTCTCTTTAAATGTTGTCCATTTTGTGTATTTCCATAAACACATATATAAGTACATCTATGTATGTATTACATGTGTATATATCCACATGTATTTATATTCATATGGCATACCATATTTGAAAGCTTATTAACAGGGCATTCAACAATAAATCTTAAGTTTATAAAATACTTCTCCTGTGGCCCTAAGGGACAGTTCCACCAACCTGGGTACTACCTCTTTGGTGCACCTTGTAGTGGTTGAACTATTGGAAGAAAGGAAGGACAGGAGAAAGAAACAAACAAACTATTGATTCTATTCAACAAATATTGAGTTCCTACTATGCACTGGCACTCTTGTAGGCACTGAGCATGAACAGTCAAGAAAGGCCCTGTTTGCAGTGTTTACCTGGTAATCTCCAGAAAGGTAGTGAAAATATTCTATGATACCTGGCAAGGATGAGTGTTCTGGGGACAGACCACAATAAGTATCTGAAGAAGGACTCTTAAAAGAAATCCCATACTAGTTAAGAATTGAATATAATAGAGGGTTATTTATTTAGGGGTAGAATCACAGATCACAATACTCTGCTCAAACAGGGAACAGTAACCAAATGTCGCAGCCAGAAGAGAGAGAGCACGGACTCACACGTTACATCAGCATATATAGTATGTGAGGTTCCGCCCAAGTGGGCAGGTAACTTAAAGGCTACTGACTATAGGAATTCCTACAGCACCTCCCCTTTTGTTTAAATAAGAGAGTTCTAAGCCTAATACAAAATTACATATAATAAGAACAAATGTGTTAAACAAGAAACGTGATAAATGTTTTAATAATTATCCTATCTAATGAGTTTAAGTCATGTATAAGAATTAACTTGGCCAAGTCATGAGAGGAAAGTAACTACAACTATCTAGTCTTCAACCCCATCAAAGATCCAAAAAGGGAAATAATATTACTTGAGTAAGCAGGAAGTGTAAGCAAGCAACTTCCAAAATGTACAACAAATGACAGAGACAACTGGCTACCTGGGCAATCACCCAAAGTTCCATTTTCAGTGTTGGAGCAACCAACTTTGGCTAAGGCCTAGAGTAACTGACAGACCATTTTCAGAGGCAAGAAATTTTTCAAGACTGTCTTAACCTGTCTTGGCAAGATTTGACAGTCTTTTTTCTTGTATCCTGCTTGTCCTGTCCAGACATCGTTCATTTTGTCAGTGGTCAATGGATGGTCACTTCCTTGCCCAAAGGCCAGTTTTGTCAAGAAGAAAACAAGCTCCAAGTAGAATGTCTTCGGTGTTCAACATTCTCTCAGGAATAGATCAGTGCTGCCAGGAGCAATCATGTCTCACATCAACAGAACCCTAAATTATTTAAATGCCATATTTTACAGCTCTTTAAAGTGGTTGAAGATTACCTATCTATGCAGAATACAGTCTCTCTGTATCTAAAGAACTGATTAGTCTAACTATAAGTATGACAAACATGGATGACTATTGACCTATAATTCTTAATACCTATATAACTTAAAGACTAAGACTTCATATTAAATTATTAAATAATCTTTAAATAACTGTATAACAAATGAGGACAATAATCTCAAAACATAAACAATCTATAAGTATCTTGATCAGAGGTAGAAATGTATTTTGCAATATGATAAATATATCCTAAATTGTATCAATATATAAAATGTCTTTTAAAAAAAGACAAGGAAGGTTCAAAAAAAAACAAAAAAAAGTCTTAAGCACAGGTAGAAGCATGCATGCATACAATATGACAAAATAACTTTGCCTAGGTATACAAATATTGTAGGTGAAAATAGGAACATAGTCAATATAATTTAAGTTTGTATCAATATGCAAGAATCTATACCAATGTAAATAATAGCTCACAAGTATTCATTCCATTACTCACTGTTAATATTAGTGTGAGTAAGCTCACACTATTATCCCATCCAAGTATCAGTAGATACACAGTAGGTGTTTAAGTAGGTGTTTATTTATTAAGGCAAATAAAGAGAGGACAGAAGAACTTCTTCTTGCTTGGAGATTCTCTTTAAGTAGACCAATTTTAGGTAAAGAGGTTGCTAATTGCAGATCCTGTTGAGATAGCCCAAGCATAGCAAAAAGAACCAGCCAGACAAGCTTCTGAATGGGGTAAGGTAAGATGGATGCATTCAGATTAGAAAGGTTGTTATGGCAACTGCATCCATACTATGTGAAAGATCCTGCAAGCCTACCAATGTAGGTTGAGGTGAGACCATGCATGGCCATAAGCAGTGAGCTCAGAAGTGACATCATCAAATGCATGTTTAAAAGCATAACAGCAGAAGTGTGGAGGGCTAGGTAAGTGGATACAGGGGCCAGATGGGCAGGTCAGACATAGGACTGACTGAGGGCTTTGGTCGATGGATGTAGATGAAAGGCACTTCCAGAAACAGTGCCTTGCAGGTTGGTTTAGGGAGCCAACACATTTCTTGTAACCTTAGAGGACTAATTTATTACCCACTAGACCTGTCTTTTATAAATATAGTGATGGATTTACCCAAAGATAAGAAGCCTTTAGAGATGGAAATAGTTTGTGGAGATGGCTTTCTCATTGTTCACGGTAAAAGCCACTTCATCTGTCTGGTATAGGATGAAGAAAGTGACAGCAATACTAGTCACAGGAACTACAAGTAGCTGCCAAGAAAGACTAGAACAGTGAGTGGCCAATGCTTCAGGGCCTGAGTCTGTGAGAGTGACAGGTACCCTTGGAAAGGATCCCAGGAGGGATTCTGCTAACCTTCCAACCAGGCTAATGCTCCTTCTTATCCACTTACAGGCACCTTTGAAGTGGGTGTCCACATCGCCGACGTGAGTCACTTCGTTCCTGAGGGATCCTCTCTGGATAAGGTGGCCGCTGAGAGAGCCACAAGTGTCTACTTGGTTCAGAAGGTACAAATCAGCCTTGAGTGTCCTAGATTTTACAAAGTGTTCCAACTTAGTATTCTTCCTTTATTTTTAATTTGTGAAGAACACGTCTTTTCTGAATCTTTTCGCGATATAGTAAGGTCTAAAATACAGGTTTGGCACTGGGAATATGCTTGCCCTCTGATACTGCACATGTTTTTAAAAGAAGCTGAAGCTTTCATCCCAAACCTCCTCTTCCGAGTAGCCTTGTCACATTCTCCAACAGTGGTCAGTTTTCAAGCTATTGCTCCAAAGAAAGGCCTAAGAAACAGCTGGGCTTTGTAGTTTAGATAACAACATATCCAATCTTTTGTGTTGTGTCCACTCTCACACAATAGATACAGAGTGGAATGACAGTTTACTATATACAGTAGGCCTTCGAGAAACTTTTTCTACCCTTGTTCTAAATATGGGTACCAAACCTGTCCTGGCCTGCACTTTACAGGTAGCCCACAGAATCCCCAAGATGGACCTGTTGTTTGATGTCCCTCACCTTAGCTATAAAAGGAAGAAATCATATCCCTTCTTGGGGCCAGGAGATGACTCAATAAGTAAAATATTTGCCATGAAAGTGTAAGGACCTGAGTTTGAATCCTCATCACTCACATAAAAGCAGGGTTTGATGATATGCATTTGTAATATTAGCACAAGTGAGAGCTGGGGGAGACAGATCCCCAGAACTCACTGCTCAGCAGGTCTAGCCAATCAGTGAGTTTCGGGTTCAGTGAAAGGTTCTATCTCAAAAAATAAGGTGGAGAGTGATGATGAAGGAGTATGCCCAGTGTTGTCCTCTGGTCTTTACACACTTGTGCACACACATGCACACACACACACACACATACACACACACACACACAGAGAGAGAGAGAGAGAGAGAGAGAGAGAGAGAGAGAGAGAGAGAGAGAGAGAAGCAGAGGGAAAAAGGAAAGAAATGCATCCATTCCATCCTATGTAGCTGGTACATTCCTACAAGTAACTATGAGAATCCATCCCTTTAACAAGTATTTTCCAAGCATCAGGTATCTATAGGCATTGTGGTAGGCCCTGAAGACAGCTGTAAATAATAAAACATGCATAACTTGTCTCTATCTTCCACTGTAGGTCATAGATTCTTCTAGCCTTTTTGTTCTCTGATGGTATGCTCCTATGCTCATTTTGACTCATCTTATTTGGGGCTGTGTCTTGAAATTTACTTCCTGTCTGGCTTGAACCTTTCCTCCCCAATCACATGCTCTAGAACATGACTTTTGGTATTTGATCATAGACTGTATCAAGGTAAAATATCTGCCCCCACTCCTGCCAACCCATTCCAAAACATTCTGGGAGCTGGATATTGTTTGTGTGGCCCCAAGCAGTATCCAGAGACTAGTCAGGTGCCATATTTACTCTGTTCTGAGAATTTCCAAACATTATCACCCAGGGAAGGGGTATAGCTTCCTAGTCTCTCTCTCTCTACTACAAACTGCCTGTGTGCCTCCACTGTTGGCATAAGGAACACCAGGGTATGAATTATGCCTCACAAACAGTGTGACCTCATAGTGCAGCTGCTGCCTCTTCAGATCCCTGTTTATTTTAGGTAGAAGCTGCAAAGTACCAAGAAAGAGGTCTTCCAGGGTCTAGGTTTTCACGTAGCTTTGGGCCGAAGCATTTTTATACTATTTATTAAACAACCTTCCCTTTCTCTTAGTTCTTGTTGGCTTCTCTTGCTCCCTCTACAATTTAACAAACAAGACCTTGAAAACATATGTATCCCTGGCTCCCTGAACTTCTACTTCCTGATGCTCCCCAGAAAGGTTTTGTGCTTTGGTGCTATGTTCTCTAGATGCTATTAAGGCAGGCCACAAAGGCATACACAGTGACAAACAGGAGAGACCCTGTGTCAAGCAAGTTGGAAGGTGAGGACCACCTTTAGGTTATCCCCGACCTCCACACATGCAGCATGGCAAGTGCCTGTCTGCACTCACGCAGAGTGTGCACACCTGTGTGTACATTCACTTCTGGGGGAGTGACCTTTATTCAATTTTGTCTCTTTTTTGGTATCTATACTACACATCTTGAAGGGAAAAAAACTCATTAAACTCCAAAGCCCCCTTCTTAGCTTAAACCTCTGAGAATGCAGTTTTGGTACTTGTACACTGGCTCCACTTATTCTCAAGCGAAGGTATCCCATGTGTACTTCCTGCCTGACAGTGATATTGGCCAAACCAAGCTTTTCCCTGGTCCAGACTTGCAAGAAGGAAGATGAGCTTCCAGATCCCTTGTAGCTACAAAACTTCTAGTGTTGTGATGGAAAGCTCAATCTTTGAAGTAATCTGTTACACTTAAAAGCTGTGTCAACTAAGTAAGTGTGAAAAACTCTCCATTTACAATAGTCTGCCGCTGCCTTTTGGTCTGATGAGTTGAGAACTTAGATGCCATTAGATCCTCTTCCTCCAAGCGGGTGGTTTTCTCTTATCTTGCAGCTGAATTCTCCTTTTATAACCAGAAATTATGTTTCAAAATTAGAAACAAAAGAATAAAATTAGATTAATAACTGAGTGTTTCACTTTCTGTTCCCTTTACATTGGTTTTGTGACTGTCACAGTTTGAGAATCTCTTTGGGAGTGCTTATTGGGGCTCTGCTCCTAAACGCTGAAGGTGGAGAGCCGGTGGAAGAAGGGCTGTGAGCCTCCACTACCCAGCCCTGCCTCCAGCTTGGCAGGAGCTCCAGGCACCGACCCGCAACCTTGGACAGCAGGAGCTGTGCATTCTGATGCTTTTGAACCGCTGCTCTGACCTTTCTTCCTTCTCGGTTTTGTTTCTTAAAGGACTGTGTCCAGGAACTTTTCTGCTGTTTTCACTTTACTTTTCCTATAAAGGTCTTCTTAAAAGTTGGACAAGCTTCCTTTCCCTGTGCATATTCTCTGCTCTCTCATTTGGCCAAATCATTTTTTCCCAACTCTGTCACTCCAGGGAAGGGGGCTGGGCATTCCGGTTGATTTCCCATCTGTAGGAAATGTGGCCCTGACTTCTTTTCATTAGGATGCTGACTTATAGGTGACTGATGGTCAGAGTTACAATCTAAGCTTGGTTTGGGGAATGATCCCAGAGAGTAGAACAATATACAGTGGAGCCAATCTTGGGTCCAGATCCAAGCTCACTAGCTTTAAATGAAATTCTTCTTGTTGAGATTTGACTCACAGTATAACGATTCAGTGACACTTTTGCTAACAAAGCAACATAGTAAAGAGAAAGATAAATTTAAATAGTATTTGTTTAAATTTTAAAAATGCACCCTTTCTTTTCTGACAAAGATGTTTCTGTTAGGATGGGGGACAACTATATATCTGTACTCGAACCTATTCTTTTCAGAGGTCGTGACATCTGCTCAGCTAATGTGTTCTCTGGAAAAGAAATACAATTTAATTTTAAGTTTTAAGGTAATTAGAAAGAAATAAATATGTGAATTAAATTTTAAAAGTAAAAGAAAACCTAAACAGTTGAAACCTAAACCTAAACTTTCTGTCTGTGGCCCAGCCATGTATGTTATTTTAGGTGTGAAACAGCTCGAATGAAAGCTCACCCATAAATCTCGAGGATATTTTATTGGTAGTGCTTTATAATAGAGATCAAAGATTGGGATTGGAACCCTGTCTTCATGTAGAATCCAAAGAGTTTTAAGATGTTCCTTTCTGACACCAGCAGATTGTTAGTGCTGCTGTTTTGTTAATGTCAAACTGGGTAGCAAAGAGTTGATCAAATTCTGGATCATGGAAGTGTTGATATGAAAAAGGAAACCCTTTAAGCAGAGATGTTGGCTCTCAAACATATTGTGTATTTCCTTTAGATTTCTTCAGTCTGTGAGCAGGGAGCTAGCTGAGCATACCTTGGTGTGAAAACCTCCAAGCCTTCAGAAAAGAAGAAAGCACCAACTTGCCATGCTGCAGATCTGGGGTTCGCTGAGGGTATAAGGGGAGGGTGACCTGAGGAACTAGCTGGTAGCTTAGCTTAAGAAGACAGTGTGACTTCTCAGACAGTGGAAACCCCATTACTTGTGAGTGTCTGGCCTGATGTCACTGCTCATCCTTCCTGTCCCCCCGCACCCAGATGATTGATTCTTCCCTTCTGTGGCCCTTTCAACTGGTCACAGGGCTGTCCTGGCTCACCCACTGCTGAACTTGGCCAGCCTGCCTGCTGTGGCTTTAACAGATGTTTCTGTTCTCTGAGGTTCATGTAAGATTTTATAGTCTTGTTGGTACCCCCACCCAGCAGTATTGGGCAGTGGTGTATTGACCTAAATGACCAATTCCCTCAGCTCTCCCAAGCCCTGGTCCAGAATCTTAGAAAGTCAGGGAGGGTCCTGTCATTGCTCCTTTTTTTCCTACACCAGCCTTTAAGCTCTGTCATGACAGAGCTTTGGGCTTATGTCTGAAATATTCCCCAGCTCTCTCCCTTTTCTTCTGCCAGTTCTATCATTCTTCACCACGTAGCAGTACTGAGGACTGTGTGCCAGGTGTCAGGGATGCAAAGCTGAGAGAAATACTGGTCCTGCAGTCCTGGTTCTGGTCAGCATGTTCGCAGGCTGGAGAGATGGTTCAGCAGTTAAGAGTTCTTACTGCTCTCACAGAGGACCCAGGTTTGGTTCCCAACACCTACCTGGCATCTCAAAACCACCTATAACTCTAGTTCCAGAGGATCTAACCTTTCCTTGCCTCTGTGGTAGTGCACAGAAGCTCACACAGGCACATACCCCACTTACACAGATGCACACATATGAACAGTAAATAAATAAAAGCTTTAGAGCCAGTGTGTTTGAGGAACAGCATGTAGTGTGGACTGGCTAAGGTATGAATTACAGGGATTGCCAAGAGGGGAAATTGGAGAGAGGCCTGAAGTGGCAAACTAAGAAGCACGGGTTATGCTGGGTTTTGAGAACAGTTAGTGACCTTCCTTCTAAGGATAAACTCACTTGAGCACTCTGGATAAAGGGGAATTAAGCCTGAATCGGGGCTAGCATTTCAGTGCCAGGATCCTTTCCACATCACTGTCCCTTGAAGCTGTGAGTAATTGCCCCAGAGGCAGACCCTTGTTCACATACCCTCCAAAGGGTTTATCAGGGCAATAGAATCTAGCTGAATGTCACAATGTCACCCTTAGTTCCAGAAATCCCTATCATACAGCAAGAAGGAGGGAGAGGAAAAGGGTGGGGAAGTGGAGAATCTATTTCTCCAGGTATTGCTACTGCCTACATCAAGATAGATGCAGAGAGCTGATTCTCCTTAGTAGCTCTTTGTATATATGACTTCCCATCAGTGACTGTAAGGACCCAACCCTGCTCTTACTATGTTTTGTTTTTGCTGTTGTAGACTTGTAGGTTTATGTATAGCTCAGGATCTTCCTGCCTCTGTCTCTATCACCATATCCAACCTATGGGTCTAGTCTTTAGTGAAGGCTTCTTGGCCCAACCAAAAGTATCAGGGCCTCTTTCATTCATAAGAGACCCAAATCCAGTTGCTTCATCCAGCTCATCCAGCTCATTGATTCCTGAGAAAATTAAAGGCAATAGACCCTATTATAAATAGGATTCCTAAAACAGATGATGTAGCAATTACTGGCAAATCGCCTGCCTGAATAGGATTTCGGGTTATCACTAGATGAGGTGTAGTAAGAAAGAAGATGCATGGGCTGGAGAGATAGTTCAGTGGTCAAGAGCACTTGCTGCATAATCATCACCAAACTTCAGAGATAACCCAGTACCCAGGTTAACAAGACAGATATCCTTACAGAGCACCTGTAACTCAAGCTCCAAGGGATCTGACACTTTCTTCTGGCCTCTGCTCATGCACAGATGCACACAGCCGCAGACGTCCAGCTACATTCATGCACACACACACACATACACACACACCACTACCACCATCATACATGCTAAACAAACAAATAAATAAATCTTAAAAGTAAAAAACGTACACCGAAGAATGGATAAGGAAAATGTGGTACATTTACACAATGGAGTACTACACAGCAGAAAAAAAATAACGACATCTTGAATTTTGCAAGAGAATGGATGGAGCTAGAAAACATTATTTTGAGTGAGGTAACCCAGACACAGAAAGACAATTATCACATGTACTCACTCATAGGGGGTTTTTAAACATAAAGCAAAGAAAACCAGCCTACAAACCGCAATCCCAGAGAACTTAGACAACAATGAGGACACTAAGAGAGACCTACATAGATCTCATCTACATGGGAATTAGAAAAAGACAAGATCTTCTGAGTAAATTGGGAGCATGGGAACCTTGGGGGCGTTGCAGGGGAGAGGGGAGAGGCAGGGAGGGGAGCAGAGAAAAATCTAGAGCTCAATAAAAATCAGTAAAAAAAAAAGTAAAGAACATACAGAAATCTGGAGAAAATAAGGGTGTTGATGTTAGCTTCAGCAACACACATATTAAAATTGGGATACAGAGATTAATACTGCCATTAAATAAGGCTTACATGTAAATTCAAAAAGTTTCCCATATTTTAAAAAATAAAAAACTTCAGAAGTAAACTTTCTTTTTTCCATTATTACCTTGAAATACATGAAGCTATGTATGAGGTTTATTAAGTTCAATTTTGTGTCTTGGGTTTTTGTTTGTTTGATAGTTGTTTGATTGGTTGATTTGGTTTGATTTTTATTGTTATTTGTTTGTTTGGTTGGTTGGTTAGTTTTGAGACAAGATATCATGTAGCCCAGGCTGACTTTAAACTCTCCAAGCTGAGAATGCCCTTGAACCCCTGATCTTGCCTCTACCTCCCAAGGCTGGGATTAAAGGTAGATGCCGAATTTTGAAGCCTGGAAGTCCCAGCAGCCTAGGACCATCTCTAGTGAGGTACCCTCTTTGTACCACCTCAAGGCAGATGGTATTGTATTGGCAGGAGCTATGTAAAAAAAAACGATCATGTGGTAGAATGAGAGGAGGTAGGTAGGTATGAAAGGAGGAATCAGAATCGTAAACCATTTTGAGAAACTTCAAGTGAAGAGACAGAGGGTGTGGCTAGGGCAAGGAATAGAGTCTGGAGTTAAGGGCAACTCTACCCTTGTGCTCTGACCATGGAGAACCAAACCAGCTGAGCAGGGAGTTCACTAGCAAGAGCTACAAGCAGTTAGACCAGGCTTAAGACAAGGGACACAGCATCCCTGAAAAGTTAATGAAATTGGCTCAAGAGGATGGTTGATAGAAAATACTAGAAAGGGCCTGAGTCGATCTTCCCTATGTAGAAGAGTTGGGTTTTTCTACTGAGAAAGAGTGAGAAGGTTGTGGGGTAAATTGGAGGTGAGCAGTAATGAGTGTGAAGCCTCCGCACAGCTCAGCACATTTCCTGTCACCATCAGTGTTCAGACAGTAGAGTCCCCAGAAGAAGGCAGACTCTGAGACTGATGTATGATTTGCAGTTGGGACAATGGGATTCTGGTAGCTGGGAACTGTGGTGGAGGTCCATGCTAAATAGGGAGTGTGATGAATGCAGGCCTGGGGAGAAATATCAGGGCCCAGGGAGCATAGGCACTAACCCTGTGCTATTGGCAGCAGGAGTTTCTCTACAGAGAAATCTTTCCTGGTTATCCTTGGTGCTCTGCACATCACTCTGACCCATAGTTTCTCCCGATGCTGGGACAGACCTCATATAGCCCACATGCTGCATGGAATCAGGGTACCACTCTCCCTTCTCACCTGCCTAGGCAGGCATATGAGAGAGTGGCTTTAAGAGAGGCCCCACCTCACCAGCCCTCTTTCACAAGGAAGCCTGCTGCACTCTGGGTTGAGCAGAAATGCATGCACAGTGACCCCTGGAGGACCAGTGGATTTATGAGAGGCTGTGATATGCCAAACCACAAATGTGATCATAACCTCTTAATTTCTTCTCCTTTGAAAGACACAGGCCTAACCACCTATTTACAAAACTGGATGAACATGGACTGTTTCCTCTGAATTCCATTTGATTTCTTCCTCAAGATCTAGTAGAAAGTTTATTAAAAGGACTGTCCCCTAAAAAATAAATGCAATTATGCTACCACCGATTCTTCATGAAACTTGAGTTCTTTGGCATCTGACCAGTAGGAGGAGCAAAGCAGTTTTGATAACCTGGGCAGACACAGGGTGTGCTGGTAGTGTTTTGTTTTTTTTTGTTTTAGCAGAGGGTAGCCAAAATTCTTCCCTTTCTACTGAAAGTACAAGTTATATAAAGATGATGCTATAGAATTCTGCCAGCAAGGATTTCATGAAGTGGGTTTTGTGTGTGTGTGTGTGTGTGTGTGTGTGTGTGAGAGAGAGAGAGAGAGAGAGAGAGAGAGAAAGTAAACAGAGAAAAAACTCCCAGGTTATTCATTTCATAACAGAAGTAAATCATCTGCATACTAATAGTGCATACTGTGTTGAGGGTACTAGATAGAAGGACAAAGCCAGACCTCTCTATGTTCTTAGAGTTTCCATAGCCTGGAGCACCTAACAAGGCATCAGGATGTAGTGTGGTCAGGGCCTTAGAAGTGGTATGGAAGAGTCGGGTGGTGGTGGCGCACGCCTTTAATCCCAGCACTCAGGAGGCAGAGGCAGGCGGATCTCCTTGAGTTCGAGCCAGCCTAGGCTACAAGAGCTAGTTCCAGGACAGGCTCCAACGCTACAAAGAAACTCAGTCTCAAGAAACCAAAAAAAAAAAAAAAAAAAGAAGTGGTGTGGAAGAGCAGGGAGGGTGGAGAAAGTAGCTTATTCTTTGGGACTGCCCCACAGCCTCTGTGAAAGATCAGGAACAGTACATTCTCTGCCTGGGGGAGTCTGGATAGGCCATGAAAATGGCAAGGAGCAGAATCTGGAAGGATATGTTAAAGTTTGCCTGAAGCAAAGTGTCCAGAAAGGTGTTCCAGAAAATGGGAACACCATGTGCACAAACTGGAGCAGAGAGTAGGCAAGGCAGGTGAAGGGCTTGCAGTGGGAAGGCCCATGAACTAGAACCATGTGTGTTAGAGGACAGTACCTGGGCACAAGGCTGAATAAGGAAGACTGAGCCAAGGGTCACAGGGACTTGGACACCTTGAGCTAACTTTTATTGAGCATTTCAGAGCTATTTCACTTTGAAGAAAACCTAGGTCCAGAATTGTACTAGCTTACTGCATCATCATGAAGTGCTGGGCCTAGGGTCTGATTTTGAGGTCTCTGTGTCAAAGCCTCCTTTACTCACTTACACCTGTTGCCACTGCACTGCTTCAGCTGTTTGATGGTCTAAGACCTCGAGCCCCAGCCAGCTCTTCATTTTATACAGAAAATTTTAGCCTCATACTTGTTTATAAAAATAGATAAGGCTTAGTGTGTGTAGTAAGCATAAATTTATATTTAAATATATAATAGAAGATCAATTAATAGAAAGCATAGCTTTTTAAAAAGTAAGCTCTTCTTTTGAAATGTTTTTAGACTTACAGAAAAATTGCAAAGACAGAGAGGTTCCATTGCCTGCATCATACATTGCCATATTCTCTCAACCAGAGCTAAGAGACTGCCTTTGGGACACTGCTGTTAACTGTACTTCATCCTTTGTTTGGGTTTCAACTATTTTTCATCAGTGTTTTCTGATTCAGGGTCTGGTCTAGGCCCACGATACAATTTTTTTGTTGTTTTGTTTTGACAAACACTAAAGCATTGATGTCCAGAGTTGTGTTATATTACATTATCAGATACTGTCTTGGGACTTAAAGTATGATATTTTCTTGAACAAATATTGTTTAATTAAAAAGAGAGAGAGAGAAAGAAACCTTGAGCTCTGGACTAATCATTGCAGTAAGCATACTGGTTAAGCATCACAGACTGAGTGACTTAAGCAACAGACCTTTAGTTTTTCAGTTTTAGAAGCTTGAAGTCCCAGGTCCAGGTGCTAGTTGATGTGATTCCTGGTGAGACTGTGTGCTCTTTCTGCAGAGGCTTCTAGAAGTGAACCTCCATCACCTTCAGCTCACTCTGGAAGCTCAAGCTGGTCACAAAAACTCTGCCTCTGTGCTGCCTGAGACAGATTCCTACAGGTTGAACAAGGATGCTCAGAAACTCTCCTCTGTTCACAGGTAGTTCCGATGCTTCCCAGGCTTCTATGTGAAGAACTGTGCAGCCTCAACCCCATGACTGACAAGCTGACCTTCTCTGTGATCTGGAAGCTGACCCCTGAAGGCAAGGTAACAAATTGTACTTTGTCATTCATTCTCCACTTACCACTGTCCCATCCTGTGTGTCATGGTAAGCACCCACTATGTGCCTGCACTAGACTGGAGTTTCATAATGGGTGGATGCAGAAGGTCTGGGGTAGCTGCTGTAGGGAAAACATCTTAGGGCTTTAGCCTCAGAAGAGTCAGTCCTACCTAGGAGGCAAGACTGACCCTACCTACTGCCAGTATTTAGCAGCTAATGGAGAGCACTAATTGTAGAGGTGGGAGCTTAGGGTAGGAGATGGGTCCAGTGAGGCTGGATATACATCTAGAAAGCAGGATAGGAAGCTAGGCTATAAATGAATTGTGGGAGTCTTTGTCCTGGGGAAGATGGCAATGAAGGCTGCAATATCCTGTGAGATGGCTGGAAATATGAAGACTAATAAAGATTAGTAGAGTACTACTTCAATCCTAGCATGAGGTAAGGAAAACACAGATAAGAAGGCTGTCAGCTAGCACTCCCTATACACAATGAGGAAAGAAGATGGGTAAAGATTTCACTTGGGAAAACCAGTTCCCTCCTCAAAGTGAGCAACTGTAAATATCGAACCTACGGCTTACTCAGCACAGGCTTCTGCAAAGCTGGTGGCAAATACCATGAAAGAACATGAGAAATGTATATGTTATAATAATAAATGGAAGTGAAAAAAAGATGCTTAATTATAAAGAGGTCCCAAATAAAGATGGAAGATTAAATAACCACACTGATTTTCATTCCATCCCAAAACCTCACTAAAACAACAGTAGAGAGATTTTAAAAAAAAGAAGAAAAAGAAGAAAGAAAGAAGGAAAGAAAAAAAAACCCACAAGGACAAAGAGAATGGGAGAGAAGACAACAGCAACAAAACCTTGGAACCAGGAGAGCAGATGGATGAGTGGTAACTGACTTAGCAGTCCTGAGAAAGTCTAATCCTGAGCCAGGATAGAGGAAGCCAAGAAACAAAATTCAGAGGTTGACAGAACCAGATAACTCTGGGAGGTGGGGGAGGGGTGGAAGAAGTGAGTCTGACATCAGTATTAGTGGAAAGTTCATTAAAAAGATTGACCTTCCTAGTCTTAGCAGAAGACCTAGAGATTTTTTTCTATAGCTAATGCAAATGAAGGTGTGTCTGAAGCAGACACAGCACTCTTGATAGTACAGTTCTTCAGGGGCATTGGGGTAAGTCTTGGCATCCAAATGCAAAGAATCTCAGCTGCAGAGTTCTAGGGCCAGGCCTATACCCTATGAGTCAGGAGGTGGGAACATCTTTCTCTGAGGAATCTGAGTGATAAAGAATAAACACTCAGCATCCTTAAGGATCTTCCAGCCAGCAGCCCAGCACTGTCCGGTACAGTAAAGCTTAGATGCAGTAAACTTGACATATGCAATAAGAGCCTTTTGGGATCTCTCTCTCTCTCTCTCTCTCTCTCTCTCTCTCTCTCCCTCTCCCTCTCCCTCTCCCTCCATCTCCCTCCCTCTCCCTCTCTTCCCTTTTCTCCTTCTCCCCTACCCCCTCTCTCCTTTTCCCCCCAGACAGGGTCTCACTATGTAACCATGGATAGCCTGGAACTTGCTATGTAGACCATGCTGGCTTGGAACTCATAAGGTCACAGAAATCCATCTGCCTCAGCCCTACACCTGCCCCTGTCACCATGCACAGCTCAGGTAGTTCACCTTCATGCATGAAGAGAAAACCAAGTGGAAAGCATCTTTCCTGAAATAAAATCAGCAAAGCACACTTATAAGAAGAAGCTATTTATGCTACAGTAGCTAACTTAAAAGAACTGTTTTGTTTTTTTTTGCGGGGGGGGGGGACTTTTAGAAATATAAAGCAGGACAGAAGAAATGAAAGGGAGTCATGATTCTAGTTTGAAATGAAGTTGAATATTCCGGAACAAGAAAAGCAAAGCAAATTAGAGACACCCAGACAACCTGAGACACTCAGAATCTGCTCTGTGACAGTTCTAGAAACTAGAGCAGAGGAAACAGGAAGAAATGCTGAAGAAAACCATCCATTCCTAGAGAATGTGACTTTTCCCCCCAAAAGGTGCAAAAAGTTCATCACAACCCCAGTGGTGGAGGCATGTCATCTCTAACATAAATCATCATAGAGCTTCAGGACCTAGTAGACAAGGAAAAGATCCAGAAAGTTTCTATAAAGGGCCAAGAGATCAGAAGGCAAAGCAAGTTCAGACTCTTTCATAACAACCTTAGAAGCTTTGTGATACTACAGAGAGAGCTTGTCTCTGTCTAGAAGGCTAGGATCCCTATAAAATGTACTCAGCTAAGCTGTCAGTAAACTGAAAGTCAAAAATCGTATCGTCAGGGCCTGGAGAGATGGCACAGCAATAAGGGCACTCTCTGCTCTTCCAGAGAACTGGGGTTCAATTCCCAGCACCCACATGGCAGCTCACAACTGTATGTAACTCCAGCTACAGGGGACCCAACAGACCTTACACAGACATATACAAAAGAAAAACACCAATGCACATACAGACAGACAGACAGATAGTAGATAGATAAATAGGTAGGTGATTAGATAGATAACAAAAAGCGTATCTTCAGGCATGTGAAGTCTCAGAAACAAAGCAGCACTTATAAGGCCCTTTTTCAGGAAGCTTCATAATGTCTTCTTAGATCTGTAATCATAGAAGCTGAGGCAGGAAGCTTGTGAGTTAAAGGCCAGACTGGGTTACTCAGAGAAAATGTCTCAAAAATGAGTGAGAAGAGAGGGGAAATAAAATGAAAAAATGGAGGAGGAGGAAGAGGAGGAAAGAAGAAGAAGGAGAAGAAGAACAAGAAGAAGAAGAAGCAGGAGGAGGAGGAGGAAGAAGAAGAAGAAGAAGAAGAAGAAGAAGAAGAGAGCTGCTGGGTTAGGAAGATGGCTTTATGGTTAAAAGTACTTGCCATTGCAAATGTGAGGGCTTGAGTTCAAATCCCCAAAAACCATGGAAACCAGGCCTAGTAGTGAATATCTATTGTCCCAGTGCTCCTACTTTGAGATGTGGAGCAGAACAAAGAGAATCCCTGGAACCTCTGGGCCCACAGCCTCAATCAATTCTAGAAAGTGGGAACTGACTCTTGAGGTTGTCCTCTGGCATCTGTATGTGCACCATGACAGGAGTGCCCACATACACACAAATGTACACAATGCACACACATACAAGTGCATACTATGTGAGATCATAAGTTCATGTCCATTTTAAAAAGACAGAGCAGAAAGCTTGCTGTCTCTCCTCTGACATGTGGAAGATGCTTTGTGAAATCAGCTACTGTGTTGGAGTCATGAAGACAGCCCTCTTCATGCTGGACTTCAGTCAGGCACTGGACTGACAGGCACTTGATCTGGAACTTCTAGCCTTCAGAACTATGGAAAATAAATTTCTATGGGTTAAACCACTTGGTTTGTGGTGGTATTTTGTTATAGCAGCCTAAACAGACTAACACAATATCAGATGAACTTTGTTAATGAGGTTATATAAAAATCCACTGAGAATAGACCTTTTACCCAGGCATGACTTTTTAATGTATAGTGGCCATTTAGAAAGTACTGACTTAATATGCTGATCTCTAACTGTGGGCACATTTCATTATATAGTATTTTTTAAAACTACATTGTTAATGGCATTGCTTTTCTTAGTCAAATATTTTCATTATTAGAAAGCCCACAAGCTCATATATTAGATGCAGGGTTACTAAAATTCTGACTTTATGAAAATTCAACTTGTGTCATCATTGATAAGCAATGTCAGTTGTTTTCTTGAAGTACAAACACCTCAGTCTAAATAGCCATGGTTTTCATGTCAGCTGCTCTTCATATGAAAATGATATGTTTGTGAGAATGTTAATATGAAAATGATATGTTTATGAGAATGTTATCAGTTTAGCCTACAGATAGCTATATGCATGTTTTTCCTCCAAAGGTCATCCTCCTCCCTCATGAAGTTTAAGTGACAAAGACAAGTACTTGGGTTGAGACATAGAAAAGTAATGAATTTTAACTTGTCCAGTGAGAACATTCTAAATTGATCTAGCTCTTTTATCATTTCCAGTGTGTGGTAGGGGGAGTAGTGTGACTGCTATGTCCCACACAGGTGAAATAGTTCACCTGCCAACGCTTCTAGACCATTGCTGTAAATGGCAGTATGCATTCAGTTTGTGTAATACCCTGGATTACGACTGAAAATAGTTTGGACCACATAGACCCCTGAATGGGACTCAGAGGCCCACAGGAGTCCATGAACCATATTTTGAAAATGAAGACTACTGTTTGATCAAGCAAACTAAAATAAAACAGATATGAATCTGATGAAAGAGAAAGCTATACAGTGAAAACTTTGTGTTTTAATAGTTCTGAGACAGCTGGAGCTTGGGCTGCATAGTGAGTGCTAGGTCAGTCAAGGCCACATAGTAAGACCCTGTCTGAAAACAAACAAACAAAAAGATAGTGTTAGAATGACATATACTTTAATTAGAAAAAAATTCAACTATAGATAACATAAGAAAAGCATCACAATAAGCCCCCATCCCTGTATCCCAGATTCAGTACTGTCAAGACTTCGTTCTCTGTTAAGACTACAGCTTTTTATCTGCATGGGAGATAGAAAAGACAAGATCTCCTGAGTAAATTGGAAGCGTGGGGATCATGGGAGAGGGTAGAAGAGGAAGGAGGATGAAGGGAGGGGAGCAGAGAAAAATGTATAGCTCAATAAAAACAATTAAAAATATAAAAAATTTGTGAAAGAAAGAAAGAGTCCTCCTGCCTCCACGTGCCCCATATGCTTGTCTAATGTCACCAAACTGCGAATCACAAGTAAGGACGTTTGTTTCTCCTGATGATTAAAAAAACAGACAAATTACAGAGAATTTATAAAATAAAAGGAGATATTTGATGTAACTTTCTTCATTTTTATGCAAAAAGACTACAGAATTTTAAGACAAACTGCAGACATGTCATTTCACTCCTGTGTGTTTTGATATATGACTAAAAATGTGGACATTTTCTTATATAACCACAGTGTTCTCAGCATACCTAACGATGAATACTGGTGTCAGGATGTCATCCAAGCCTAGTCCCTAATACATTTCCTTGGTTCTCTCCAGCTGATTGGTCTAAGTTGGAATCAAATAAAGTTACAAACATTACATTTGGTCTTTATAGTTTTTAACTATCTGGTACAAAGTTCTTTTTCAAGATCTAAAAGGCAAGCATTATCTGAACTACAGAGAGGGAACTATGAATACAGTGTGCCAGCAGCCATATTCTGGTGGACATGGGAGCAAGCTTAGGGGCAGTGAATGGAAAAAGAACGAAAGGAAACAAAAAAGAATGCCAATAGTGGTTATATTTGGATAGTGGAACGGTAATTTTTTTTCTATTTTCTAACGCTCTTTAAAATTTGAATAACTTCTATATTTTTATACTTTTAAAATTTATAACTAAATAGAAAATAAAAGCCCATAGAAGCATCCTAACTTGAATCAAGAAAAGAACACTGTATCTGAATTATGCTGCTAGGGCAGACCTGAGAAATTGAAGCTGCCTAGTCTTATGCTAAGCTAGAATATGGGGGTCATTAAAGAAACACTAGAAAAATGTAAACTCTAATACTCACTGGCCTTTGTTTTGTTTTTTTTTTTGTTTGTTTGTTTTTTGTTTTTGGAAGCAGTGTATGGAACCCAGGTCTTCTGCATGATGAGGGCTGGAAGACAGGTGAAAGAGAGGCACATGTCTACAAGAGTGCTGGGCCTCCCTCCAAACCACACCAGATAGGAAGTATGAGGGTTGGAATTGTGGACAGGCACACTCTTCACTCTGTGGTCACCCAAATACCCTCCCCAGACCCAGTGACCACATGAGAGGTAGATCAGTTGGTAAACCCAGGGATGTGGTGACATCTCTCACCCACAGTCAAGATGCCCATAATGAAAGATTCAATACCATATTCCAGGCCCTAGGACTCCAGTCCAAGACACTGTAAAGGAAAACCTGAGCCAAGCTTGAGACCAGATGAGAAGTCAGGGTGCCATGGAAGGCCCTAGAGACCAAGATAGCCCCTCTTCAAGAGCCTCGGTGAACAAAGAGGAGCAAGTTCAAAGCCTGTGTAACTGAAGCCCCAGACTGAATTCACAGGTTCTGGGGAACTTCTCTTGGTACAGGGGATTAGGTTAGAAGGGGTGGTGCAGGGCCAGCAGCACCAGGCCACACTGCTTTATAGCTACCAGTCTGCCCGGATGCAGAAGTAGAGCAGGCTTTGCAGGCTTCCTCGGGTTATTGCAATATCCTGCTTTCTAAGGCAGGTATGATCTGCTGCCAGAAGGCTGTTCCAACATTTTTTAAAATATGGATACTTTCAGCATCCACACTGAAACCTCTACTTTCATTAAACCAGTGCTGGTGACACTCTTCTTCCACTTCAGTATTTCTCTCTGCCTTTCCCCATCCTTCCCTGTTCGTCACTCTTTAAAACTGCCCCATTGCAACCTGAAAAAAAGCCCTTGTTTTCTGGATTTATTAATGGTCACCCTCTCAGTCGTTAGGTCTCTAGCCCCCTTCACTTCTGCTACATTGAGCAAGTCCAAGCTGTTCTACCTTTGTGACTGTGCTTCTCTTCATAGCCACAAAGGTAGGACAGCTTGGACTTGTTCTTTCTCTTAACACAGTGACTACTTTAGTTCCAGTCCACACGGTCTTAATCTGGGAACTTTTAGTCTGTTTCCCCACTAGAAGCTGAATCTGACTCCTGATTAGCTCCCAAAGTAAGTGATGCTTTAAATATTGGACTTTGGGAGCTAATCAGGAGTCAGATTCAGCTTCTAGTGGGGAAACAGACTAAAAGTTCCCAGATTAAGACCGTGTGGACTGGAACTAAGGGACTCTCCCTAAATGACCATCTGTCACCCATCCCCCAGGCCCTTATCTTCTGTCTTGCCACCAAGGAGTTTGTTGAATTTAACAAGGAATTGTTACACTGAGACTCCATACATGCATCTGCCCTTTCCTCGAAGACTCTTCCTCTCAGTTCTTCCAGCAAGAAACCTGTTTATCCCTTGTGATCCAGCTGAAATGCCAGGGCCTCACACTGAAGCCCAAGCCTTGTAATGTCTTAGCAGTTACTCATTCACTTAGTAGATGCTGCACAGCGCTTGTTGTTCTTACACACCATACAAGGTATTGATTACATCCCCATCAAAGAAGGAACTATTCTCTCCTCTTTTTCCTACCTGTATGTTTTAAATTTTCTATAGTGGAGGCACCTTGCAACTTAAAAGTCAAAGTCATCTTGGGATTTTTTTAATTTGTTTTTTAATAAGCAGATGAGAGCTATTGGAATGTATCTGTAAGCTGAATGGAAGATAAACAGACCAGATGAGGAAGAAGTGACATTTTTGAAGCCTGGTTGAGAAGGTAGTGGTAGGCTCAGGACTCAGCCTATGCAGAGATGTGCTCCCACAGGGCAAGGAACTCCATCTCTCCTCCCTTGAACAGAATAAAGGTGGGGGCTGGGAATGGGGTTCACTAGGTCATGGGAAGGTACTTAGATGAGGTTCCTGTCAGACTCCCCAGTGGTGAATGTCATCTGCTCTGCACTTTAGGGCCTTTTCTACTCCATTCTGTTCTCCTGCCACGCTCTTAAGCCCACACCCAAGTTTTCCTTCTCCCCAGTAGTTCAGTGTCTTATACCCAGAAAGTGCTTAGAAACCATTTCGCCATGTTTTTCACATCTGTTTCCACTCTTCTGTTTATCCCAGCTGCCTAGTTAGAAGGTGAACCCTGCCCCCACCAGGTAAGCACATACATTCTCAAAAGCCTCTCCAGCCCTCTGAAGTTGCATGCTGAAAGTTGAGCAGTGTCTCAGGAGCCCTCCCTGCTTTCTCACAGCCTTGCTCTTCATCCCTTAATGACCCCTGCGGACTTTCATGCCTTGCCACTGGCCTGCCAGAAACCAACCCTGAAAAACTTGAGAAGCAACTGTTGTTTTTTTCCCATGGTCCATAGCAAGCTCATGGAACAAGGTTTAAACGGTGCCATGTAGTTTAGGGCTTCTGCTAGAAGTAATGCTGGGTGTTGTGTTTCATGCCCAGGCACCCTACTAGATACCTTTCCTGAGCATCTCCAGAGGTACAGGAGCTTCTCAGACTGGTTCTGAGGATCAGAGAGGATTTCCAGAATCGCTCTCCTTTGTCATTACCAGGGACAGAGCCTAGCTGTTTTATTTCGGACATGTAGTGACACCTCTGTTGCAGAGGGGGAGGGGGCAATGGAAGGAACTGCCGTGTTCCATATCCCTCATGTCCCAGTTTCCTGCTGAAGGCACCAGCCAACTAGATGGCTTACCTAAGATCACTTTAGAGGGACAACAGAACTTAGTTGTGAACACTGATTTTGCTGTGAATCTTGGGGATGAAAATCAGATTCGAAATGAAACATTTCCAAGACACAGAATAAGACATTTGTTTTAGAAAACAACAGAACAGGTATCTGTGCTGAATATCTTTGCAACAAGGACAAGGGGCTATGGGAACTGGCTTACATGTGACCTGTTCAAAGAAAGGCTGAGGTGCTAGATTCACCTGGCAGAAGGTGTCTGTTTCCTGGATCAGGATTTCCTCCCCTGCTTCCCACATTCTCCTTCCTGGCTTTCCTTGCTTCCTCCTTCCCCTCCTCCAGGTTCCTTCCTGTGCAAAGGCCCAAAGATAAGTATTTAAAGACTCCTCCTTGCCAGTCCTCAGAAGGAAACACTGAAGGTTCCACCTGCTCAAGTGCCTTCACCCCCATTAAAGGAACAAATTCCTGTCTCCTGGCCACACCAGAGGAGCTAGTTTCGTTTCCCTCTAGCATAGTGGGTCTCAGCCTTTCTAATGCTGGACCCTTTCATACAGTTTCTCATGTTGTGGCCCCCAGCCATAAAATTATTTCATTACTGCAATGTTGCTACTGTCATAAATTTTGATATAAATACCTGACATGCAGGATATCAACCCAAGGGGGTTGAGAGCCATAGGTAGAGAACAGCTGCTCTAGTATGTGTATGTGGCAAAGACTGGGTTTCCTCTGCTTCCTTGTCTTTAGACGTTCACACAGCTGTCAACAGATCAAGGTGGCAAAGGACCTAATGATCTCTCTGGGGACTGGAGGACAAACCAGAAGAGTGCTGAGACTATGTAATTAACTCCAGTTTCTTTTCTATGCAGATTCTAACCTGTAGGCAAACTGACTTAGAACCCAGAAAGGCCTGCAGACTTGGAACCAGCCCTGTGCTGGCAGGCTTCTGGGGCACAGACCTTAGCAGGCTCTGTACTGTCCCTACCCCACTTGCTTCACACAGCAAGAGCAAGCCTGTGGAATAAATGGAGCTGCTGCTGCTGGGGTGGCAGCCTTGTTACAATTTCATTCTACACTGCTGTCTTTCCCCTGTTATAAGAAGAAATCTGAGTCCCATTCAATTACTGCTGGCCTCAATTGAGGGAGGGCCTAGTGAAGGAGCCCCCGCCACACCTGCTCACCCTGAAACCACCCCACACTTTTGATCTTCCTATAGAGAGCCAGCCTTCCTTCTCTCCAGCACTACCTACCCTTTGCTGTCTTGCAGCCTCTACTTTCTGCCCAGGTCCTTTCTAGATACCTTCCTTTTGGCATGTTTGGCTTGCGCTTTGACCACACTGGCCAGGATGGCCTGGCCAAGGCTATAAGAAGTAGTGGCAGTCAGCTCTACCTGCCCCACGCACCACCGCCCCAGGCAGCCTGCTTGGTTCCCAATCAAGAAAGTGTTTCTGCCATCACAGGCCCTTTGAACTAAGTGTTTTATGTGGAAACCCAGAGATGCAGAAGTCATTTCACATCTAGTTATTTACAATTTTAAATTAGCTTCATTAATAGTTTTTAAACCAAAGACATCTTAATGAGGTGCTAATACTTTTTAGAGGATAATTTTTTAAAACATTTGCATGAAATAAGATAGGTTGTCTAAAGGTTTCTCCATGTTATGACCTTTAGCTAAAAATAAATGTGTGTGTGTGTCCCCATCCACTAGATTTTTTATTTTGAATCTTTAGGTATGGACCTAAGAGTTTGTGTGATTCTTGAGAATTTCCCATCTTTTGCCCAACTGTAAAATTGACTGTAGAACGCCCCTTCCCCCAGACATGTCAAAGTGATGCTCAAAGGCAGTGGGCCTGAGGCTGGAGCCAACAGCACTGTACTGTTTTAGGTCTTACAAGTATTGGATGTAGGTATTGGGGCAGGGTACCTCCTCAGACAATGTGTTTCCCAGACACATGCCTCCAGTCTGTAGTGGCAGGGTGTTTAACCTGACGTTCTGAACAGTGGCACCCCATGGTGTATGCTAGAAGAAGAAGGGAGTGGCCTGAATCCTGTGTTATGCAAAGGAGACAGGACACAAGCTCCTCTAGGGTTTTGTCCAAGTGTTTCCTGCTCCTCTTCCTCCTCCTCCTCCTCCTTTTCCTCCTTCTCCCCCCTCCCCCAACCTTTTCCACTAAAAGCTCTTTGTCTTCTGCCACTGGCCCTGGTCATGGGCTGGGTGTTGATGTGAGTACAGTTTTCAGACTGGAAATGAATGAGGTGTTCCATCAAGAGAGGCCTGCCTTCTGTCCTATGTGGCTGACTGCTCCTAGGTTTCCTCCATGTGGGTCTTTGCTGCTTTCTCTGTGGGCAGCTGCCCCTGGTTGGCATCCGTCTATTGGCTTTCCCAGAGGTACTTTCAAGACTGCTTTTCCTAGGATAGGAACTATTCTAGTACATGTCAGCTGTGCCTCCTACAAGTCCTGAGCCATGGTAAGCCAGGCAGCCTTGCTGAGGAAGTAAGGAAGTTCACAAAGGCTCTCCTTTATGTGTTTGTGAAGAAGGCTGGTGCAGAAGTTCAGAGATGCAGGAATGAAATAGAGGAAGCAAAGTCAGGAAAAGGCGCTTTTAACCAGCACTGAGGTTGAAGTTGGTAGTATCCATGTGGGTGGTGGAGAAAGGATATCTGTCCTCGCAAAGAAGGAAACAAAGGGGCAGAAGTGCCTATCAGGCAAGGACAGGTGCATCTAATACTATAGTGCACTGCTAGTAGGCATGTACACAACCTTTGGTGAGGAATAGTAGGCATACACACTTTAAGAACTCCATAGGGTTACACATGGCTGCTAGTCAGGGCTCAGCAGTCAGAGGGTACCAAACAAGCACAAATGTGTAGAGCCAGGACACATGGGCTTACAGGAAGAAGGGCATCTAAGAGCTTTGTACAGCTTGCTGCAGAATTTTGTGCATAAATATTTAGAATGCTTAGAGCATTTGTTAGATTTTTAAAGCAGTGCTTATTCCTCCAGCTTATGTGACAACAGATATCCCTTTCATTGTGTGGTACTTACCTTCATTTGAGTATCACGTACCAGGGAAGAAGATACAGGCTGCAGAAGGCCATGTCAAGACCTGGTATGGGAAGGAGTCCATGAACTAGCTCACTGGGAAGTATGAGAAAGGTTGCACAGGTATAAGCTGCCACCATCTGTCAGCAGGCTGAAAACAGTCTGCCTAACAAACATGTACACATGGCCAGGGTTGGGGGAGGGTGGGGGACTAGTTTTGGAAGGAAATGAAGAAAAGGAAAGAAACTATATCCTCCAGGGGAAACTTCAAGACCACGAGAATGAAGAGGTCACAGCCCTGCCCCTTTAGAGGAGGCTGGGGTTCCATTCAGGACATATGGGTATGCTCAGGGCTCAAGCCTGGGTGGCCTGGATGGATTCTTGTAGAGGCCTTTAGTTGCATCTGCCTGCAGACTGTTTGCCAGCCCCTGGGACTGGCTCTGTAGCTGTCCTTGCCTATAGCATGCAGGTTTCATGAGTGCCAGACGTGAGGCCTACTTGCCATAGTAGAACTCAAAGAACATAGACATGAACTCAAAGAGTCCCTTGTAGTTTGCAATAGAGCTAGTTCCTGAAATAATCTGAAAGTATAGTTTTAGAAAATTTGAAGAAAAATTAAAAAATTAAAGTCTAATATTCTAGACTCCTTATCAAGATCTTTGCTCTGGGTGAATAAAAATGTGAACAGGAGCTGCTCTTCTCTGGCTGCCTTTGTTGTCATTTTTAAAAAGCTGCCGCTCTTCCATTCGGAAAGGGTGAGTGATCACAAGGTTCACTGCATCTATCCAGAATATAAGCTGTGTTTGGTAGAGATTCATTGTGTGGACAGCTCTTGGGCTCTTGTCTTTTCCTCTTGCTTTCTATAAGCCATCAGCCAGCCCTCAGAGCCCCATCTGTCATGTCTTAGGCTTCCCATCTTCTCTTCTCTGCTTGTGACATTGATGACCTGTCATCCAAACTAATAGAAACTCTTCCCATGTGCCCTTCAGTGCAAGTCTCCCATGTGGCCTTATTTTGTTCCTGGGGAAGTACATAGACCTCAGCTGTCTGTTGAATTCTGCCAGGGCGTGGTAATCTAAACTGCCTGAGGGCAGCAGCTTCTGAGTTTGGTTCGTTCCTATGACACCAGTCAGAGCACACAGTGCTCCATTGAGTATGTGTATATGAATGGTTATGCACAGTCAGTCTGTCTTTGCAGATCCTTGAGGAGTGGTTTGGCCGCACTGTTATCCGTTCCTGCACCAAACTGAGCTACGACCATGCCCAGAGCATGATTGAAAATCCGACTGAGAAGATCCCTGAGGAAGAGCTGCCTCCCATTTCTCCAGAACACAGCCCTGAGGAGGTACACCAGGCAGTCCTGAACCTGCACAGCATTGCCAAGCAACTTCGCCAGCAGCGCTTTGTGGATGGTGCACTCCGTTTAGATCAGGTCAGTGAATCTTTTTGTTCAGTGCAATCTTGAGTTTGGCTTGTGCCCAACACCCAAGGGTGAGAGGCTGCCTGGTGGTCTCTTTCTCTTAGCCTGTTTCCCCAGCCACTCTACCACACCATGGTAACATGAGTCATGGCAAGATAGTATCTATGTAGGTAGCTCTCTGACTCCCAGCTGCTCTTACCTGGAAAGCCTGTGTCCAGGATTGAATTCTCACTTGTTAGATGACATTGCTGTGACAGGTGCCTGGGAAAAACAAGGAAGGACTCATTTTTGGCTCATGGTTTCAGAGGAACTTGGAAGTTGGCTCTGTTGTTTCTGGCCCACAGTGAGAGAGAATGACATGTGAGAAGCATGTGGCGCAGTGGAGCCGCTTGTCCCATGGCAGCCAATAAGCAGAGAGAGATAGACAGACAGACATGTAAAGGGGCACACTTTCCAGGGCACACCCCAGTGATATCAATGAATCTAAGAGCTAGTTCTTTGAGACAGTAAACAGGATTGACAGACTCTTGGCCCAACTAGCCAAAAGAAATAAAGAGGACCCAAATTAACAAAATCAGAAATTAATAGGGAAACATTACAACAGACACCAAAGAAATTCATAGTTTCATAAGAGAATACTTTAAAAACCTGCACTCCATTAGGTTGGAAAATCTAAAAGAAATGGATGAGTTTCTAGATTCAGCCAAACCACCAAAATTAAACCAAAAAGAAGTCAACAACCTAAACAGACCCATAACAAATGAGGAGATTGAAATAGTAATAAAAAGTCTTCCAGCTAAAAAGAAAAGCCCAGGGCCAGATGGATTCACAGCAAAATTTTACCAGACTTTCAAAGAAGTTCTTCAGCCAGTCCTACTTAAATTATTAAAAAAAGGAGGAGGAGGAGGAAGAGAAAGAGCACTCCCAAGTTTCCTCTATAAAGCCTGTGGTCTCTTTATGTCACCAGTTGTGTGTCCCCTTACAGAGGCTTCTTCCTCTACTCCCTGCTTTGCTCTTGGTGTTCCTGAGGATGGAGACCACCTTCCTGTCATCCATCAACAGTCCCTCCCTGATTCTAAGGGTCTAGGTTGCCACTAATGATGCCAGAATCAGTGTCTCTAGCTTTGACCTCCCTCCCTGGCTGTCTAACCTTGCCACCTTCCTTTATACCTGCCTGAATACCCCTCCGCATCTCACCAGTGCTCACTCACCCTTCCTTCTGCATAAAGTGGTGCTTGGTGCCCACAACATGGTACACAGACTTCCTGGTGTCCTCCTCTCCCTCTGATCCACTGGGCATTATATGTGCGTACTCCCAGACCTGGATGTACTAGTTGCACAAGCTACTGTACTTATGCTTTGATTAAATATTACACAGACTGACCAAATACAAGTTTCAAAAGAAAGCTGGAAAAATGGCTCAGTAGTTAAGAGCACTGGCTGTTCTTCCAGAGGACCTGAGTTCAATTCCCAGCACCCACATGGCAGTTCACAACTGTCTGTAACTCCAGTTCCAGGGGATCTGATGCCCTCATACAGACATAAATGCAAGAAAAACACCAATGCACATAAAATAAGAATAAATAAATAATTTTAAAAATTTTGAAAAGAAAGAAATCTATTTGCTTTGTAAACACAAATGTTTTGGAAAGACCTGGATGAGACGAATCTTCAGAGTTCCTCTTTCTTTAGGTAAGACAGCTATATAGGGAGCTGGAAAATCCTAAAACTCAGGAGGCATCTGGACTCAAGTCACTTTAAATTTGAATTAGGGGACCTGGGGAGGGCTTCAGAAAATGAATTAGGTTTTGTTTTCTCAAAAAAGACTGGAAATCTATGGTGTTGGCACCTGTAATCCCAGCATTCTGGAGGCTAAAACAGGAGAATTGAAAATTCAAGGCCACATGAGATGAATGTCAAGACCTTTGTAGCAAAAAAGAAAAAAGGGAGGCAGCAAGAGAGAAAGGAAATGAAAAGAATAAATTTCGTTTTCTCTCACTCTGTAGTTCAGGCTGGACTTGAACTCATGGTTAGCCTCCTACTTCACTTTCCAGATGGTAGGATGACAGGTGCAAGCCACCACACCAGGCACCAGCTTTTATTTTTCAAAGCCTTACTCTTTTCAAAAATGGAGAAGAAATGTACATTTATGTAAATTAAGACAAAATATTAAGTTGGGTACTTTGTGTGCCTCTTCTGCATAATTCCCTTATTTACTTGACTTTGGCAGTGACAACTGTTACCCAAGCCCAGGAAATGAGAGACTTTCTGAAGTTCCATTTTGAGATGTTTCCCCATCAGGTTGCTATAACAAGTTCAACTGGATTAAATAGTTTGTGAACTGGGGTAAAACAAAGGCAACCTCAGCTCCCTCCATTAGAAGAGGTGTGGTCATCAGGGGCATGACCACAAGTTATTGATGGAGGATGAGCTGTTGACATGTGTGAGAATCAAAATTTTATTGCTGAAAAGACTTTAGATATCTGTATCTCAGTGGCTCTCTTAACCCATAAATTAGAAGACTGATGTCCCTACAGGTAAATGAGTTACTTATTGCCAGACATCTAAGTAGCTCTTTGTTTGGTCTTTCTTCATTTATTACACCATGTTGACATAAGAGAAAAAAAGTTTGCCTTTAAAGTGGGGGGGACACTCTCAAAACTAATTAGGTTCCAGTTAATTAAGGTTTGAAAATAATGAATTTGTATCCTTGGAGTTGATTCTTTAGTCCCCAGAAAACAAGTCTATAGACCCCACATTAGATGGAGACATCCGTCAGTGCAGCCAAGGACACTGGGGAGACCATTTATAAATCAGCTAAATGGCTTTTTTTCAGAAGCCACTGCATTTGTTCTCCTGTCCCTATTGCCGTCTTTGCCCTCACAAGCCCATTTTTCCTTGGTGCCTTTTCAGAGGCCTGCTGTTTAGAGTTCTCTGAAGCTTTGTCTGCCATAGCTCTCTGTGTCCATGTTTTGAGAGGCAGCCCTCTAAAAGCACGTCCTTTTATGTCAGCTGCAATTAGAGATCAGTTTCAGCCAATTCAGAGTCATGTCTTTTAAGAAATCAGTTTGTTTGATGACCCTGAGAGTGAGTGAGGACATGGGCTTGATAAGTGCAGAGAGGAAGAACAACTTGACCATGGGGTGTTAGGAATCAGCTTCTGGCCCCATCTGAGATCATGAACTTCAGCCCCTGCCCAGCTGCCTGGCTCCAGGTCCCTAGGACACCACCTGACAGTCTTGTTCCCTGAGCCTGGAATGCTGACCTATGCTGGGAAGCAGTGTAGAATGCTGTTTTCAGGCAGAATAGCTCTCTCAATGGTGCTCACCTAGAGCTGGTCCCTGATATTAACAAAGTTCTCTTCCGAGAGGTGATTCTCCTTTATGTCACTGCCCCAAAAGTGACATGGGCCTCCAAGACCACCTTGTGATTTTTGGTCAGCTGAATTGAATAATGACCCTTCGGAGTGGCTTGTCTCCAAATCCACATTTTCTGCTGCCAGGGTAGTTCAAGAACTTGATACAGATGGCTGCTTTAATATAATTATTTTTTACAGTGTATGTCTCTCCTGCATCTTAAAAGAGGGCTCTAATTCTAGGGCCAAAACTTCTATGTGTGTAAAATAAAAGAAATAGCAGTGGTTTCTAACATCCACACCCTAAGCGTGATACAAGGGTGCTATCAGAGGGCTTCTGTCCATGACTGGCACAAGGCCCTCAGCAGTTGCCATTTGGTAGGAAGATAGAACTGCCTGGCTTGGGTGCACATAAGACCCTGTGTCCCCTTGGGGTTCTAGCTTAGCTATTGCCTTCAGAAAGGGTATGGTGGGAAGGAAGTATAGTGTCAAAGGGACCCCCAGTACTAAGACATCTTTGAAGTACTGGCTGATGGCAGAAAACTCCACCACTGCTTTCTGAAGCTCTTTTAACCTACTTCTCTTCAGCCAGGTTAAGGCTTCTATGAAAAACAATCCAGAGACTTGTAGAGGTCAGTCAGGGCCCCCCAGCAGGCAGAACTATGACTCTCTGAATTCAGAGGGCCTTGGAAATCAAGTGAAGGAAACCAGGGTAAAATCCTTAGTATTTAAAGGAGACTTTACTAAGTTCTCGGCTCTGTCATCCATGAAACCTACTTGACACAGTTTTGAGGCCCAAACTCCATGCAAGTTTCTTTATAAAGGTAGCCTTACTAATGGAAGTCAGTCACTTTTGAATACCCTGGGACTCAAGCTGTGGGATGCTGTTATGCTTGACCCTAACCTAGCTTATCCTTTCAATCAGCATTGGCAGGCTTTCCCAGGAAGGGCCAGATAGTAGATGACATGAGTTGCTGGTCCATAAGATCTGTCTCTATGGCTCAGCCCTGCCTGGCAGTGTGAAAGTGCCAAGTGCTCCAAATGAATGAAGGTAGTTGACATGCAGTAAAATTTGAAGGTCACTGAGATTTGGATTCCATATTATTGTCATGGGTCACAAAGTATTATTCTTCATTTGATTGTTTTCAACCACTTAAAAATGAAAAAAATCCTTAGCTCCCAGCCCACACAAAGCAGGTTTGCCTGTGGTCTGCACACACATCACTGACCCCTGCTTAACTGACCAGCAAGCTTTTGGGCCCTATTACCCAGTGAGCCTTTAGCAGCTCATTACCGCTTCCCCAGGAAGCCAGGCTAGGTAATGGAGAACAGTTGGGCTAAGTGAGTTCTCAGGATGGTTCCATGCAATTAAGTAAATTATTCTTTTGATTAGTACCATGCTTAGTGGGTCCAATTGGATGCTGGAAGTAAAAGAGTGACTGACTCCCTTTAGCACCAGCTCTCTTGCTCTCCTTAAGGTCTAGTCTCTGTAACCAGTGTGAAGCCAAAGGAGCAGCCCTCTCCTTTCTCCTCTGCAGGATCCTCAGGGTCAGGGCAGCCCTCCCCTCACCTCCCCTGACCCCCTGAAAGGGACCTCTCCAGGAAGAACAGGCTGTAAGGAAGCTGGGTATCTCCTCTCCCTGTACCTGCCTGCAGCGCTAAATGCCCAGTGTGTTCCTTCTATCCACTATAGCCGCATTCTCACTGCCTGCACCATTCAGTGCTGTTCAGGGATGACACTGCATGCAGGTGAAAAGATGGGCACACCCTTCTGGCTTTCCTTTAGACTTAATGTCCATGTCATACTAAAACACAAGATAGGCCATGGCCCAGGTGGTGTTTTTCCTTTAGACTTAATGTCCATGTCATACTAAAACACAAGATAGGCCATGGCCCAGGTGGTGTTTTTGGTTTTTTGTTGTTGTTGTTGGTTGTTGGTTTTGGGTTTTTTCCCATTCAGAGAGTTCTTCATTCAGCATAGCTTCAGAGATCTGTTTGGGGGAACCTAGTGTGTAGTAGGTGCTGGCAATGTAAGATGAGGAATGAAAAGTTTCAGGTATGGGGAAGGAGGCAGCAAACCACTAGACAATAAGAAGTGCCAAGACAGACCTCTGCCAGAGTTGCAGGGATGGAGGGGTGGTTGGAAGTACTTGCTGAACTTGAGACTGGGGAGTGATTCTTGCCCCAAACCCAAGTGCTTAACCTTAGAATCCTGAAGAAATCCATGTGTCTGCAATATACTCAGAGCTTGTCTTCTCTGGTCTTCAGGGGGCAGCATCTGTAACTGCAGTCTCTTTGTGCTTTCCACTTCCTATTTGTAATAGCTCACAGGAGTCAAGTCATTTGTGTTGGCCCGATGTGAATAATTATAAGGAAAGCCAACAATGTAGACTAAGAAAATCACTTCATTGTCTATGACCCCCTCTCCCACTCAAAAGAATGGCTCTGCGTCTCTCCAGGGTAGTGACAGGTGGTCCAGTGGGCTTCTGCTACTTTCAGGGTTTCTACTTAAATGTTGACAGCATAGCGTCACTCAGATATCTAGCAACTTGCTGATTTTTCTACTTTCCCATTTACTAATTTCATAACATCCATGAAAGCACACTTCTCATTGAAGTGCTCCATTTTCATTTGTAGATCCATCTCTCTGTGCTGATCAGCACCTGATCGCTCATGGATAGCAGGCAGAGTGGGGAACTGCACCCTCCACCACAGAGATCAGGGAGATACACAGCATCCAAGGATGGAGTCTGGGAAGCTTTCCTTTGACTGTAACAGATCGGTTTAGTTACTCTGCATTAATTTCATATGGAATTACAGAAAATAGTCCTATTTCTGCATCCCAAGGCATGGGCAGGAAACAACCTTGAAACTTGACCTAGATACATATAACTAATTACAGCTACTTATGTGAGCTGATCGTTGACTGTGGCTTGTTAACTGGTGTATAAAAACTGGTGCACATCTTTCCTTGTCAGGTGAACTCCTCGGGCAGTTTGTTATTACCGAGGAGTATCTCTATACTCATTCTTCCTAGGGCATGGCACAGAGTTACCTCCCATACTCTCAAAACTGCAGCAGATCCTGTTTACCTTGGAAGTTGTTATAAATGCAGATTCACACATGACCACCAACCCTTGCTGGATGGATAGGATGCCTTTGAGTGCTCTTTCTAATGGCAAGAATGTTGCTCATAACTCTGGGAAGGAGCTGTAGGCAGTGGGAAACAGACTTTCTGCCCTAAGACCACACATTCAGTAGAGGAGAGCATGTGGACTTAGCAGAAACACTGTGACAAAAGCAAAGAGGTCTGAGGGGCTCTCAAGTCTGGTAGGGATTGATGGGATTAAAGGGGAAGGCAACCTGATCAGTAAAACTGCACCCACTGATGGCCATGATGAAGAGCCAAAGGCAGTTCCTCCTCTGAGCGCTGAGCCAGTAGCAACTGGGCATGTGTGTCACACTTAGATGAAAATATCTCCATCTACCCCTGGGACAGTTTAGATGAAAGGAGGCAAAAAGTAGCCAGAGATGGAGCCATGCCCTTTGTCAGCTAGAATGCTTGGAAGGCTTCCCTGCTCCTCCTTCCCTGGTCTTACCTTGTCTGCTGGATGACCTTCCCAGGCAGGGTGTAGTGAGGCCTAAAGCCGGAGCTTCTGTACTTGGTCAGCAGGCCTGTGCTGAGCCTCCGCACAACACTGAGGTCTGCTTTCTAAGTAACTTTAGAAAGCAAGCTTGGCTCCTAGCCCACCTCTAGAAGCTTGGTTCCTTCTACATACCGATGTCCAGCCTCATTTCTTCCAGGCAAAAAAAAAAAAAAAAAAAAAAAAAACATTGCTTCATGTCTGCTTCTATAGCCTCTGGGTTCACCTCTCTCAGAACTTGCAGAACCTAAAGACCGAAATCCTCTGATTGTCCCAGGTAGGGCTGGCCCAGCCAGTCCTTTCCCTTAGGGTGCCTCCAGCATTTCTTGCCTGTCTTTGTTTCACTGTCCATCTGTACCCTAATTCATCTTTGTAACCCCAGTCCCTGAACAGTGCTGCTTTTATAACAAGCCATTTGTTCTGGGTCTCTAAAAAGTGCTATGCATGCTGGTTTTTTTCGGTATGGTGCTGCTAGCTATGGTGGGGAGAATGGAGACCAAGGTCATAAAGCAGAGGTGTATTTGCATAAGAGAGTTACTATGCGGCATGAACCAGGGCTGTCCTCCCCCATGTGAATATTTGGCTGAATATTTGATTCTTTGCCAGGGTGCCAGCATGTAGAACAAGATGGAGTGAGGACTTTCTCAGGTGGAGCTGCTTTGACAAGTGTGAGGTATTGGAAAGCTTCAGTACCCTTGAGGCTGCCAGTGCTCAGAGGTTTTAAGAGTATTTTGGAGTTCCCTTTCAGATTGGGATGTCCCTGCTGGTGGTGTCAGAAAGGACTCTCCAGAAAGGCAGTGACCTCCCAAGATTCCATCAGAGAAGGGAGATGCTGTTCCTGAAAGACAGAAGGTACCAGATCCATCCCTACCCCCAGAAGAGTCTGGATGAGCTACCATCAGCTGCTGCTCTCAGCCCTGGGTGGGGTGGGAACAAGCTGAATAGGAATGGCAGCCTCCTGTCTCTGCAGGATCCTGAGAGGAGCCCCACTTTGCTTAGAATGGAAATGACTGCCATCAGAAAAAGGTTTTCTGTTGGTCTTAGGGCTTTTAAGAAAGGATGAAAAATTTAGAATAAAACCCAGGTGACTCAAACAGAAGTCTGGGAAAGCCGGTGTGGTAAAGGGGAGAGACCAGAAGAGACGCGGAAGAACGTCTGTGACTCGAACAGGGCATGGCCAGAACCCTCATTTCCTCAGAGTGAGATTCTTTCATCTTAGTGGCCTTGACAGAGGGAATGGAATTTGGCCCTTCTGGGACCTTGCCTTTTGGGTAATTGTATTCACAGTTAGGAAACCCTGGGATTCTTTTTATTCACAGGACATACTGCATATCCTTGCCCTGCCCCCATGTCACACTCACGTCAATTGAATGTGAGCCAAACAGCTACATAAGAAACATGGAATTCTTTGACGTTGGTAAAACCTGCATTGGAGAAAGGGAACCCTTGCAGCTGATCCTTAGATTTCAACCATGACTGCTTCTTGGGACCGGCCCAGTTGATTTCAGTTTTCACTCTTCCATGTGCTGGGGACTCTGTTTCCTAGGCCAAAGCCCTCCTGTTCTGTTCATTGTCTGTCCTAAACTCTTTGCCACACTGAGTTCCTGCAGATGCTGCCTTGTCACTCAAGAACCTGTGAGTACCATGGACCAATGGCAGAAAGTCTAGGGGCCAAGATACAGGTTTGCTGGTGCTCTGTTTTACCAAGCCAGGTCTTCTTTTAATTATTATTATTATTTTAAAAGTCAATTACAAGGCTAGGGTGTAGCTTAGCTGTTAAGTTCTTACCCTAACACAAAGCCTTGGGTTCAGTCTGCTGAACAGTGTAAACTGGGTAGTTTACATGCCTAAAATCCTACCACTCAGAAGGTGGACACAGGAGAATCAGAAGTTCACAGCCAGTTTTAGTATACAGAGAGTTTGAGTCCAGGCTGAACTACATAAAATCATATCTTTAAAAAGGCACCATTATTATACAAACAAAAACATTCTAGCTCCAAGACAAAGGAAATATACCATGTGCCAATATGAAGTAGATTTTCTATTACATTTTTATTTATTTTTCAGGGGGGTATACATATTACAGCACACAAGTGAAGGTAAGAGGACAACCAGCAGGAGTCTGTTCTCTCCTTCCACCATGTGGCTCCTAGGGATGGAGCTCAGGTTGTCAGCCTTGGCAGCTGAGCATCTCTCCAGCCCTGAAGCAGTTTTTTATATCGACTTGCCTGAGCTTGTTGGAACCACATTTAATTATCGCTTTCTCGCTTTGTTTATCTTAGAGTAGCTTATTACTAGAATCATACATCAGACCTAAATGTTTTCTGCCTTTTGATGAGGAGCAAGATTGTGAGCAAGGAAAGGAAGCAGGTATTTTGCATGTCATATTCCAAGTCGCTCAAATCTGAGCTGCAAAATACTCATTGTACGAACTGATCCATGTGCAGAATACTTCCTCGTGTTGCTGCAGTCAAGATGGCTACAGTTTTTGCTGCTATAAATTACACTGCAATTAATACCCTTACACATAAAGTTTAAAAATCACTTAGAAATACAAGCACATTCTTTAAATTGCTAGGTTGAAGAAAATTAACTTTTTTCTGTGTCAATTCTTAAAATTAAGTTTGATTATTTTATTATAAAATTAATATATGTTTACATTATAAACATTTTTATATTAACAAGGAAAAAGTACCCACCCATTGGCTACACATCACCTAGTAATAACACTTTCTGCTGTACATATTAAAGCCTTTGGTTTTTGAGTGTTTTCCAGAAAGGTTAAACTAAGTGAGGTTTGCTCCATGAGGGAAAGATGCTATGCTGTTACTTTTCTCAGCAAATTCAGTTTGTGGCTTTCTTTGCTTTAATCTTTGTTAATGTTAGGAATCTTGGAAGTGATTTTTCATTGTTTGAGCTGCCTTTTCTCCTTCTGTGACTCCATTAACTTTCAGGCCTTTCTTTGCCAGATCTGTGGAAAACTAATTCTATATACCATCACTGGGACCTCCAACACCATCAGCCCAGTTCCCTGCCACAATCAACTATAATCATTTTTTCTCTATGAAGGTAGAATTATATAAAATAAACTACAGCATTTTTAGTGTATAGATCTACAAGCTCCACACATAGTCATATGGTCACTACCATGGTCAAAACACAGAATAGACACATCACCAAATTAAACTGTGTGCCCCTTGGTAGCCAAACCTTCTCACTTACACTTATCTCCTAGTAAACCACAAATGAGCACATGCATACTGGGGGCAAAGGTCAACTTAAGGTGTTCTCTAGGTGCCCTCTACCTTGTTTGTTGAAACAGGATCTCTCACTGGGCCCCAGACTCACCAATTTGTCTAGACTAGCTGACCAGTGAGCCCCAGAGATCTTTCTGCCTCCACCTCCCTAGCACTGGGATTGCAAGCATGTGCCACCATGCCTGGCTTGTAATATGGGTACTGGGGCTTTAGCTTGGATTCTTGTGCTTACATAGAAATGTACCAACTAGGCTCTCTCCCAGCCACCTTTTGCCCATTTCTTAGTTGCATTATCTGGCTTCCAAATACTAAGTTTTGAGGGTTATTTTGATATTTTAAATAGAACCGCTACCAGACATATGCAAATAATCTGACTGTCCTTCCATTCTCTTATCATATTCCTTCTGGCTTCCCCCCCCTTTCATTTTCTTTTGAAAAGAAGTTTTTAATTTGAAGCAGTCCCATTTATCAATTTTTGTCCTTGTGTTATCATATCTAAGAATTTTTTGTTTTATTCATTTTGTTTTTAACAGTCTTACTATATAACCCAGGCTGGCCTTGAACTTAAGATCCTCCTGCCTCAGCTTCCTGAGTGCTAGGAGTATAGGCTTGTACTTCTAACTCCTGGCATGAGAAATCTTTGATTAACCTAGAATCACAGATTTTCTTCTGGAAGTTTTATAGCTTTGGGATTTATTTCTACTTTCTCTCTTCCTTTATAAACACATTTCCAGGCCCAGAAGTTTCTTTTGGCAAACAGCTCCAGCAGTAGGGCTGAACACACCTGAGCAGATTTGGGTAGAATCAGACCCGGGAGTCTTGCCAGGCACAGTGCCCTCCAGGAGCAATCTGCAAAGAAGTGTGCACTTCATAGGTTACCTCACGAGTGGCTTGTAAACAGATCTCTGCCTTAAGATTTGGCACAAAACTGAAGATTGTGTCTTTTGAAGCGGGGAACAGGACGATAAGAGAAAAACCTCTCAACTTTCTAGATAACTCCTCTTGACTATCACAGAGTGAGTGGTGCCAGGCAAGACTTTGTCGATTACATGCAAACACCCATGTCAGTGACTCACTCAATCATGCTTTAATCTCCTAACTGAGAGACTTTCAAAATTACAGTCAACAAGGCAGCTTGTGAGTTACAACTGCCATTGGAATTGGGTTTTTCTCTGAACAGCTGGAGTGCAATGTGGTGGGAAGAAAGCCTGCTGTGGGTGAGAGGCCAAAGACTGCTTGCCTGGGAAGGATGTGCAGCGAATGTTTGATAGAAATCTGTGAAATGACAATCCTCAGCCAATCTAAGTAGAGGCCGGCCATCTTCATCCATGGGAAAGTACTCTGCAGCAAAAGTGTTCAGAAGGCTCTGATAACAGTGTCAGTAACTGCTCACCAGACAAGACCTAGCCCTTACTTCAGAGCGTGAGCATGCTGAAATATTAAGAGGGCAGACAGAAGATTCCAGTCCCAGTCAGGGAGGGCCAGTGAGAGAGAATAGTTTGGGAATGGCTTCTCTGAACAGATCTGGGCAGACCAGCGCAGTAGTTTGCTGTGTTCTAAAATGTGCTGGCCTTTACCATGTCTGCGTTACAGCAGATATATAACCAGGAGGATCTTTGAGGACCTCATTGAGCTGCCCTCAGGCATAGACCTTTTCAGTTTCAGTGTGGAAGTTGTTACCTACAGGAGGGATGGGGTGGGACTTTGGTTTCAGAGTCTCATCTCTGACAGCTCTGTAGAGATCCAATGGAAAGACTCAAGATAGGACATCACACAAGGCATTTAGAAAGTTGCAGAGGTCATCAGACATCAGGCCATAGCTGACAGGACAAAACAGGTGAGAGTCTGAAGAGGAGGGGGTCATCAGGATACTCATTAGCCTCTACCTGCACAGCAGGGGCGTATAGTGCTGCCAGGAGAGGCCATCTGCTCAGAGAGGACAAGCAGACTCTGTTGGGTGATAGGGACATGAAAACTTTATTTCTGTTTCTGTTCCAGTGAAAGATGTGGGAGGCCATCATCCCTCCCCTGCTAGACTAGCAAGACTAGCAAGCAACACAAAATCTAGAGGAGGCCACTGTGAGTTGCCCAGGTACTGAGGAGGTTCAAGGCAGTACATTGTCTCTACAAGAATACCCCACCCCCTGCAGTGAGCCCAGTTGTTTACTGTGGGACTGGGAACACCAGCAGCCTTTGGTCTTGGCCTGCTCCCCTCCCTCTTTACCTCCTCACTCACTCTTCCCAGCTGAGTCTTTCTCGCTTGTTAGAGGGGGGGAAAAAGTGAATTCACTCCCAGTCCTTTTGAAACCCAAACGTGTCAGTGATCGATGAGGCTGTATTCTCTAACTTCAAAGGAGGAAAACTAAGTAAAGTGAATACTGGCCAGGGGAGTTGAAAAGTCCCAGGGAGCAGGAGACACAGAAGTGACCCTGCCATCATGAGGAGCGCCCCCATCCCACCCCTGCTGGTGCCATGCAGAAGCACAGACAATACCACTTTCAGTAAATCATGACGGATCCTGAATGCTCAGTTTTGTCCCATTTTCAATGGGCTGTGGGCATATTGCTCAAGATATAGTCAGTCATTTGTGCTGGGTTCCCAGCTACTCAAAAGCTCAACATTGAGTACTCTCTAAACTATATAATGGAGTCTTTGCATATGTGATTTGGATGGAGGCTTTTTTTCCCCCAAGATTTCCATAACTAATCATAGTAGAGGTGACCTCAAGTGTAGTGCAGACTATTGTCCCTCTTCACCCCTGCAGCCTTTGAGTTATGCTGAGCTTTAGGGGTATCCAGGCAGCACCTAATTCAATTATTCGTCTGACCCCTGCCCTCTTTGATATTGGCCACTCCTCTAAGCTCAGTAGCTACCAGGGGCCTCCCACAAGCCTGGCTGCTCCAGAGCCTCTATAGTGAGTGGAGAGTGCTCACCCCATTCCTCCACCCCACCCCACCCTCACCCTGAATTTAAGCCCAGGGAATCCAGTGCTGCAGAGCCAGGAGGCTGCACTTGTGGAGATGCCTATGTGAAGCACCCTGTAGAAGTCTCCATGCGGAGTCTTGGGAACACTGGGAAAGAAAAACCTGGGGTCATTTAAGGGCTGGTGTGGTCATTTCCTTAATCATCTGTGACTGGCAAGGGCCTTGTTTTCAGTAAAGCTCTGAAGCTTCCTTGGCTCTTTATCAATCATAACAAACAGCTAGAATTTATTGAGAGCCTTCAATTTGCCAGCTGCTTTTACATGCTACCTTCCTTCACCCTCAAGCCCAATACCCATTTTTACAGATGAGAAAACCAAGGCTGAGGTTGAGGAATTGTCAGAGAGCACAAACTGGGCAGGACTACATCTTCTTCCCCTATTTCCTTTGTCTTGTTGGATGTGGTGCTATGGTTTTATACTCTACAAATTTTAAAAATAGGTTAAGTCCTCAATTTAGGACAGTTTTGAAAAGCTGAAGTGCTATGTGAGTATATTTATAAAACATTCTTAAAATGACAAAAGTCTAGAGAAGACCAAGTGCATAGTTGCTGGGTATTAGAGCTAATGGGGCCAAGAAGGAGGTCCATGCCCTGGGACCATCTGTGTCTGAGTGGCAGTAGCAGCTACAAGCATCTAACCATGTGTGCAAAATGGCCCAGAGCTGAATACATTGTGCCAACATCAATTTCCTGGGCTATAACCATGTAAGATGTAACCTTTGGTGGAAATTGAGTGATATGCCCATTTTTGTTTCTATTAACTCTTAACGTACCTCAATAAAAGTGCTATTAATTCCATTGTGTGGGACACCAGTACTACACCCAGGAAATGACCAGGTCTCCCCACATTCTGCCAAAGTAGTACACACCATGCAGCTTCCAGGGTCTGGGAAGGAAACAGAATCTAGCAGAGAGGCCAGGTTCTAATACCAATCAGATGTGACCTGAGACTTTATTTACCATTTTTATGGGAAAGTACTAAACTAAGGGTTGAACTTCTGTGCTCCAACCCCAGAGCTGTAGTTGAGTATCCAGAGAAAGTTTCTTAAATGCTGTGACCTTCTCAGTTCCTAGCTGTCAAGTAGCTATGTCATCTACACCTGTCTCAGGAGGCATTAAGAGAAGCCAGTGGGAGCCAGTGAGATTGACCAGCAGACAAACCTGATGACCTGTGTTTGGTCTCTAGTACCTAAACAGAAGATAGAACTGAATCCCAAAAATTGTCCTCTGACATCCACACATGTGCTGTCGCATGTGTACCTGAATACACACACATACAAAATAAAATTAACAAATTTTAATGTAAACAAAATGTTAAAATTCCCGAGAGAGAGGGGGGGGAGAATCTAGCAAGAACACACCCTGCCAAACTTTTTTAAAAAGAGTTTTTAAAGTTTATATTAACTGAGCATGATGGCTCACATCTTTAATCTCAGCACTCAGGAGACAGCGATAAGAAGATCTCTGTGAGTTCAAGGCCAGCCTGAAGCTAGAGTTACGGGTGATTGTGAGCTACCTAACATGAGTGCTAAAAACTAAACTTGGGTCTTTTGGAAGAACAGAAATTCTCTTAACCTCTTGAGTCTTCTCTCCATCCTCAACCCCACCACACTCAGCACAGAAAGATGTGTTGCGTTCTGTCTTGACCACTAGTGTTCCCATCATGAGTATCTGTCTAGTCCCATGTCTAATCTTCATGATGTAGTCAGACCTACTAACAGGTAGCCAGGCAACAGTAAGTATGCTTTCTTATTTTTTTCTGGAGTTGGTGATTCTTTTCTTCACTGTTATTCACTACTTTGCTGAGATTTGGGCTGGCACTAGTGATATTGATATACTTGTTTCTTTCCTATTGCTGCGACAAAACACTATGACCAAGACAACTTAAGAAAGTGTTTATTTGGGCTAATGGTTTCAGAGGGTTAGAGTCCATGATGATGGAGCAAAGCATAGATAGCATCAGGAACAGCTAAGAGCTCAAGCAGGAGGTAGAGAGAGAGAGAGAGAGAGAGAGAGAGAGAGAGAGAGAGAGAGAGAGAGAGAGAGAACGAACACTGGGAATAGCACCAGTCTTTTTGAAACCTCAAAGTTTGGCCCCAGTGACATACCTTCTCTTACACGCCATGGTTCTTAATCCTTCTTAAACCATTCCATCAACTGGGAACCAAGCATTCAAAATATATTAGCCTATTGGGGTTCTTGTTCAAATCACTACATTATCTGAGGCCACTAAAGGACTTGTCATTTCCCATCACATCTTTCAGAACTTAGGGTAGGCCCATTCCATGTAGGCTCGCTCCTCTACCAGATCAATCTCTGAGCTCCCACAGTCTAGAGTCATGTGACTAAGTCCTCCCTGTCAGTTTGTTTTTCTGAACTGCACACGATGCCTACATAGTGGCCAGTGTCACAGACAGTATATACATAGGCCATGCCCTAAGAAGTAGAAATTAGACACAGGAGTCTCCAGCCGTTTCTTCAGAGATACTAGTAGTTCCTGTGTTAATCTTAGTGTCGGTTGTTTTCTGTCTTGATTCAGTCAGTGTGTTGACCAGCTAGCTGACTAATATTTCTTATTTCAGCCTTTTGCATTCTGTGAAATTGAGATCCTCTGGGCTCCAGTTCTAGTCTCATTACTGGTTATCTGTTTGACTGAGCCATGATAGCTGGAAGGCAGGCATTGAAAGGAAAAGTAGAGACAGCATGCATATGGCCTTCACTCCACACAGCTGGACTTAGCTACCCAGCCCCAGTCTCCACATTGTACCGTGCCTCTAATAGGGTGTGTGAGAATATCCTTCCTTCAACCCAGCTTCAGTCAGCCTCTGACTCTGGCTGGCCCAGTGTGTTTAGCCATTCATGGGGGCTGCTTATCCTAAATATAAGAAAATAGAAGGAGGCCTCTTTGCAGTGATCCTCAACAAGGTTGACATCTAGGTGCTGTTTGCTGTTCTCTGTCTGCTTGTATCTAGAGAAGGAGAGGTTGTAACACAGAGCTATTACATATGGGAGAAGATAGCAAGTGAGAAATGCAGACTTTAGAGCCACATGGGTTTGGGTCTGTTTACCAGTTGACCAAGTGCTGATTTACCTTACTCTAAGTAGACAAGTTACTTTCCCTGCCCTAGAGTCCTTCCTGAACTCCTTTAAACAGTGGAGATAGTAACTGGACGTGTGACCCTCTTGGCATCATTACAGTTGGACAGGAAGCCTGTGGCTTCTGCTTCTCCTTTCAGGGCCCCACCTGGCCTTGTTGAAAGTTTTTATTTACTATAATCTTTGTGGAGTTTACCAAAGGTAATCAGTTGGGACTTCTGTATCAGAACTGAGACTGGTTGGGATGGGATTATAGCTGTGCAGATACCCAGTGGAAACATATTCCAGCTTAAGGATAAATGAGAAGAGTTGAATGGAACTGTATTCTTGCATTTGTCTAAACCAGCCCAGGCCATGCTCTAACAAGCTGTTGTGGCCTCTTCTTGCCCAGACACCACTTAATGGACAAATTTTTGCTGAAACCAAGGTCCTGGCTGGGCTGTCACCATGGCAAAGCACATCTGCCAACCCAGCAGGGCTGTCCTAGGTTGTTTGGTTTGGGGATTTGAGGAAATGGTGAAGGTTTATTTGGCTACTTGTTTGTTTGGTTTATTAGTATTTTTGTTGTTACTTTTTGAAACAAGGTCTCAGTATGTAGCCTAGGCTGGCCTCAAACTCTCTATGCTCTTGCTTTAGCTTCCAGAGTACCGAGGTTAGTGGCATGCACCACCATCGCTAGTGGAAGCTTTCCTTTTGAATAGTGTAGTAACTCAGTTAGAGGTATACAATGCTGTTATTGGCTGAAGCATCCCTAGAAACTAGTCACCAAGGAAGAAGATTAGGGCTACCATGTGACAGTATCAGCCTGTAGCAGCCTGGCCACTTGTGCAGTAGTGTAAGTGCTGCAAGACTCCACTGAAGTTTGAAGCCTAGGTCTCCCTGTTACATCTCCCAGGGAGGCCTGCAGAGAAGCAGTTATTTCCCTAATACTGTGCAAGTTTAAAAACCTGAACCCTGGTGGGGCCATGGTGGCATATACCTTTCATACCAATACTCAGAAGGCAGAGCCAGGTGAATCTCTATGGGTTCAAAGTTAGCCTAGTCTACAGTTTGTTCTAGGCCAGCCAGGCTACATAGTGAGACCCTGTCTAAAAAAAGAAAAAAAATCAAACTAAACCCTGCAGTTGTAGAATTGCTCAAATTTCAGTGATTTCTTTTGAACTAATTCAATAAATTCGTTCCAGTATCTCATGTTTGTCATGTGTGCACAGCACATTAGCCTTACCACTACAGGGTCACCATTGTTGATGTTTACCTGTGGATTTCTGTAACACCAATAATAAAAACCCAGAGGCAGATATTGAGGTACAACCTGAAGATCAGAAAAGCAAAGCAGCCAAGTCACTAGAGAGCTCTAACCTCTATGAAATCTTCAGACTGAAAGAGAACAAGTTCCTTTCTCATCCCGCCTTATATTCCTCTCTAGTGATGGTATTAAAGGCATGAACCACCACAGCCTGGCCTCTATGGCTAACTGGTGTGGCTGCTGGGATTAAAAGTGTGTGCCACCACTGCCTGGCCTGTATGGCTGACTAGTGTGACTACATTCTGATCTTCATGTAAGCTTTATTTATTAAAATAAAAATGAAATATCACTACATTTCCCCTTTTTGTATAAAATAAAAAGGCTATAACTAATATAAGAAAAAACTTTATACAGTAAGTACAATATTTACATACAATATATACAGGCAATAAATATATCAAGAGTGTCTAGTCCATTTGCATTTAACAAATTCAGAGAAAATACTCCATATCTATGCTATCTTGGTGAGTCCAAAGTTTTGTACCTAATTTATTTTCTATTACAACTTGCATTACTATCCAAAATTACCTTTTGATATCTCTCAACCTTATATACTTTACATTACCTTAGTAAATTTCTTTTCTGAGTCTCATAAACAAAGAAAACTATAACTGTCTAGTCTTCCACTGCCTCAGAGACCTGAAAATGAAATAATATTAACTGAGTAAGCAGGAAGTACAAGCAAGCAACTTCCAAAAATGTTAAAAATGACAGAAACAGCTAGATGCCTGAATAGTTACCCAAAGTTCCTCTGCAACATTGGGACATCCATTTTTGTCCTAAAGGCCTAGAATATTTAACAGATTTTTCTGTGAAGCAGGATTTCTGAAGGACTGTCCCACCTTGTCTTGGCAAGGTTTTGTCATCGCTCTCTTTTGTGTCCTGTTTGTCCAGTTGGACAGCATATCAAGGCAAGGGCACCTTCTTCCCCAGTGGCTTACTTTTGCCACAAAGAAAGTAAACTCGATGTGGAGTTTCTTCAGTGCCCATAATCTTCTCTGAAGTAAATTGGTGCTGCCAGAAGAAGACATGTCTCATTGTCATTTTAAAAAAAAGAACCTATGTTATTAAAACATCTTAAATATCATATTCTGTAGATCTCTGAAGTGTTCAAAGATGACATATCTATTTAAAATATATCTCTGTTTGACCTTGAAAACATACCTAATGTGACTACAAGTTCTCTTGTAATAGGTAACTAATTACTAACCTGCATTTTCTTATTATCCTAAACAGTTGTAAATAATATTTTCAAGAAATAGAAACTTGCATTACATTAGTAAATGAGCTGTATAGGTATAATACCTTGAACAAGATTAGAAAGGTATGAACAGTGTGTTTTAGCAAAATTAATCTCAAATTTGTATCAATATACAAATTTGTATATAATATACAACAGTCCAATGTAAAATATTTAAAACTAGCAGTTGCTTTCTAAAAGTAGATTCAATAATTTACCTTTTTATCTTATCATATCTATATCCTCCCTTTTTTCTTTTCAAAGTAGATTCTACCCTTTTATCCTATCATATCTATATTCTCCTTTTTTTCTTTACAAACTAAGAACTGTGAATCTAATCTCCTTTGTTCAACTTTCCTCCTGACAATAACCAATAACAACTTGTAACCAACCCCCTAAACAATGAAAATATCCATTATCCATTGAACAACTAAAAACTACCCACCCCACCTCTTAGGAATGTGGGCATCATATTCTTAAATTTGCTTCCTGCTGTCTGAGGGTGATGACATCTTTAGGAAATCCTGAAAAGAACATTTTGGTTAATTGTCAAGTGCTGAGAGATGTAGCTTTGTCATTTGTTGTTCAGTCTCTGTGTAATGGGAATGTGCAGGGCTTGTCTCAAGTCCTGGCTAGAGTAGTCTGTGAGGCTGTATCATCTCCACTAACCACCTTGAAATTGTTCTGAGCGGTTTTCAGTCCAAAAACTGATCTTAAGGTGGTGTTTTTCAGTTTAATGGTGTTATCATAGTCCTAGAGGAATCGTCATTGTGAGGCGTCATCCTCCTTTTGGAGACTTCTAAGGTCGCTGTTAGGCATGCTCATGCTTCACTGCAGAGAACTAATAGATACTCAAACCCGAAATCATGAACAGGAAGGTAGATGAAACCTTTTCTAAAATTAGTTAGTACTCTATATGACCATTAATATCATGACAAAAAGTTAAGAATAGATATATATTTATAAGATATAAATACATAAGATTTATAAGATATATTATACTAAATATATAAGATTTATAAATATATAAATATAATAAATATATTATAAATAAATATAAGTATACTAAATATATAAGATTTATAAGATATCTTAAGAAAGACTGTTAAAGAGTTGATATAAAACCAAAGGATTATGAGATTAGTGGCAATAAAGTAGTTCTTAATTTTTTTTCCTTCCCACTTCGGGTGGCTATTCTGACATGAGACAGAGATTTTGAATTTTACTTTAATAAGCATGCTTGTGTTTAGAGAAGGAGAGAGCCACACTCTAACTCCAAAGCCAGCTTTAATCTTTAACAAGACTGGTACTGCAAAAAGGCCATTTGCATTATATGTCTATAGAGAATAGCAGAAACAAACATCTGAGAAGATTTATGAAATTTTATTCTGTTGGACATATATCAATAGGCCAATTTACTCTTTTTCTTGGGATACATTTTCTGAATGATTTGTCCCTTTTCTTCAACTGTCTCGTTTGTCAAGTGGTCTTCAGATTCCTTAACTGGATACCTTTATTCTCCTGAAAAGACAAAAACAAAACCTTTTTCCAACTTTAACTTTGGGGAGATTCTCTTTTGATCAAATGAAAAGCATTTGTTAGTTTTATAGGTTAGTTTTGATTAAACTGCCTTGGTGCTTAATGAATTATCATCTCTTCTCGTTAGGAGGTGTCTCTTGTTCAAATCGAATCTTTTTCAATTTTGATGACATCCATAGCTTTTCTTCTCCTGTGGAAACAAAAACAAAACCCTTTCCCCAATGCAACACACTTGTCCTGATTTCCATTCTGAGGTAGATCTGTCTTTAAAGTATATTGACTGATTTAATTCTGTAGGTTTTTCTACTATCCAGTATTCTCTCTCTACAGCTGTGTTCCTTTTTCATTAGCATTTAGAAAATTCATAGTTAATAAAGCATTGTGCAATCTATTTCTAGTGGTGTATATCATCCCTTTCTGTTTATTTAACATATCCTTTAAAGTTCCATTTGATCTTTCTATAACTTCTTACCCTGTAAGATTGTGTGATATGCCTGTAATAAGCTTTATATTAAGAAAAAAACTGTTTCATTTTTTTAAGAGACATATGCTGGACCATTATCTGTCTTTATTTGTGCAGGTATACCCATGATGGCCATAACTTCTAGCAAATGTGTGATTACCAAATCATCCTGTTTTGATCTCAAAGTAGTTACCCATTGAAAATGTGAACAGGTATAAATGGTGTGGTGTACATATTTTAGTTTTCCAAATTCTACAAAATGGAACACATCCATGTGCCAGATTCCATTCCTTTGCACAACGTTTGGGTTACTTCCTGCAGGTAGTGGTGTTTCGTTGTATAAAGAACAAGTAGGACATTTCCTTATAATTTCCTTGATTTGTTGCCATGTGATGGAAAAGTCTTTTCTTTTTTTATTATTTATTTTTTTTAAATTTTTTTTTTATTTTTCTCTGCTGCCACACCCCTCCCTCCCTCAACCCTCCCCCAAGGTCCCCATGCTCCCAATTTATTCAGGAGATCTTGTGTTTTTATACTTTCTACTTCCCACGTAGATTTTATCTATGTTAAGTCTCTCTTAGTGTCCGTATTGTTGTCTCAATTCTCTGGGATTGTGGTTTGTAAG